>JAECUM010007284.1:0-12645 GCA_016617855.1 Megalonaias nervosa | reverse complement strand
GCTAGTCCAAGGCAACTGAAACCAAGGCCGCCCTCACAAGAGGTACAAAGACAACCTCAAGATGCACATCAAATGGGCAGACCTTCAACCGCATCAGCTCGAGCTCGCTGCCTCAGACAGAAGTCACTGGCGAGTCCTGACCAGAAACGCCAGTTCCACCTTCGAGGCTGACCGCCGCCAGCGTCTTGCTGCAGCCCGTGAGAGACGTCACAAAGCTGCGTCTCAGCCACCCCCAAGTACCGGTGTCCCATGCCCCACCTGCAACCGCCTGTGTTCATCGGAATTTGGACTCCGGAGCCACATACGCGTCCATCGTTGATGAGACTGCACAACATGTCTTCCTCGGCCCCGAGAGACTACCAATAAATAAAATAAACATGCATCTTCACTATGGCCCATCATTGTCATTTTATTCCACTGCTAACATTCATCTTCTTTATGGCCCATCAGTGTCATTTTATTCCACTGCTAACATGCATCTTCATTATGGCCAATCAGTTTCATTGTATCCACTGCTAACAGGCATCTTCACTATGGTCCATCAGTGTCATTTTATTCCACTGCTAACATGCATCTTCAATATGGCCCATCAGTGTCATTTTATTCCACTGCTAACATGCATCTTCATTAAGGCCTATCAGTTTCATTGTATCCACTGCTAACTGGCATCTTCACTATGGTCCATCAGTGTCATTGTATCCACCGCTAACATGCATCTTCACTATGGTCCATCAGTGTTATTGTATCCACCGCTAACATGCATCTTCACTATGGTCCATCAGTGTCATTTTATCCACTACTAACATGTATCTTCATCTCTCTGCCAAAGGCTGACCCTGACAATGTCACCTATATATACCTGTGGATAGGGAACATATCATTTAATATCCTCCTCCTCACAGACGGCCTAAAAGAATCCATAATTTAGATAAGTATTCATGAGAAATATTTTTCACATTAGTGAAGAAAATCAGATCCTTTCTTCATGAAAGAAGTTTTACACTCAGATCGTAAATTAGACACTCCATTGAACTTTTCTTATTTGGAATGAGTTGGTTTATGTTTTGTGTTCTTTATATTTTTTTGAGTAGATTTTCCATCAATATTACTGTCGGAAGCATCGTAATTCACATGTATTAAACTTGAATTGCTTTGGTTTCACAATTGTTTCTTGTTTTGGTTTTGTTCTTCTTTTGTTTCTTGTTTTCGCTCTTTCTCTCGAGTTTTCTTTTGTGGTATCCTTTCTCTAAGTATTTTTACTACCTTCCTTATTTTATTTTCTGGCTGTTGCTGGAGGGTGGGTGCATGGGGAATGATATTCCTTTCTCTGTATTTTGTCATTGTCTTCTTCTTTCATATGTGTATCGTCCTTATTTCATTTTTTCTGTAGCTTCATTTTTCTTTCTGTGCTTTACTCTCTCATTTCAGTTTTGTGTTGTTTTTGTTCAAGTTTGGATTCTTTCGCTTTGTGTTCTTTTTTGGCTTTGACTTTGTCTTCTGTTCTTGTTATGTTTAGTTCTCTTCTTCGATTGGGAATCTGATTCACTGTCTTATTTTGATTTATTTTTCCTTTTTATTTTTCAAGTTGTTTTGCTTTTATTTATTTTTCTTGCCACCATTTTCTTATCTGTTTATTTTCCGGAGTGACTAAATGCTTTTAATTTTCTTTCTCTGTTTCTTTTACTTTATTTATTTATTTTTTTTTTCTGCTATTGGAGTTGCAAGCTGATGAAGTGTTACTTCCATTATGTTCTCCTTGACGATGTTTCGAGGTGTGAGTGAGTATTTCGCTTTCTCTTTGTTTTCAAGGACGAATATTTCCTTTTATTTTCCTTTCTCAGTTTCTTTTATTTTCCGTTCTTCTATTTGCTGCTCTTGAAATTGCGAGGAGGTAGGGATTACGTTCATTTTGGTTCTCCTTGATGCCAGCTTAGGGTGTGGGGATACGATTACTATTTCCTTTTATGTTCCTTTCCAGGTTTCTTTTATTTTCCCTTCTCTTTTTCGACTATTTGATTAAAGTGTGAGTGGTGTTACCCCCATTTGGTTTTCCTTGATGGCAAGCTTAGTCGGTGGGGAATCGCAGTAATTACTTTCTAAATGCCTGTTAATACTATGATAGCAGATGACATCGACTTTTGTGCGATATCTAGTGTACATGGAGCTAAGGCTTTACGTCTCACTTGCACAGGACTCAATCTCAAACAGAGGCCAGCCAATAGAATTTTGTGTAAATTTGAATGGCTAGTACAAGGCGAGGCTTTTAACCAACCAGGAGTAGGCACGTGTTTTCCACGCCTATTTCCTTCACCAGTAAATCGCGAAAACATAACAAATGCTCCGTCCGTCCGCCCCCCCCCCTCCTTTAGTACTCTACTGCTAACACTAAGGCGGAAAAGAAGGGGATTAAACCCATATAAGTATATTGACGAAATTAAAAGAAATACTAATTTTGATCAAAATTCCGTTCCTAAAAATTTTTTTTTTTGGTGAGAAAAACCAATATATATATATATATATATATATATATATATATATATATATATAAACATTCGGGAGTGACAAGGTATAACAAACATAGAAACCATAGTATTTCGGAAAATGAGGGGGCATCTTAAAAGCTCTAACCAGGTTTGTATGCTAGGATGGGGTTGCAAGGGCTTAGCAATAATGAGACCCTGGAACGAGGAAGCCCTTTTAAAATAGATATTCGCTCGATTTGCAATATCGTTCACCAGCTGTGGCTTTAGTTCGACGTGATTCTCAGGTAATAAATTATGTCTTATTCTTAAATAAAGGAAGTAGTATGGATTCATCATCATCATCATCATCATCAGTCCCGTAGTCTGGTAGACCGTTGGGGCACCACACAAGACCGAACAACAAGCTTCCTCCATTCCTCTCGATTTTCCGTCTTTCTCAGTGAGTCGCTCAATGTCAAACCTTTCCACTCTCGAATGTTGTCTTCCCACCTCTTTCTCTGTCTGCCTCTCTTTCTTCTTCCTTGAACAGTGCCTTGCAGAATTGTCTTGGCAAGTCCTGATGATCGTGAGACATGCCCATACCACTGCAGTTTACGTTTTCTCACTGTGGTCAGGAGGTCTTCGTGAGGCCCAATGGCTTGTCTGATCCTTTGCCGTATTTCTTCATTGATGACACCGTCTTTGTATGAGACGCCGTGGATCTTTCGGAAGCATCTCATCTCTGGGACCTGTATCCTTCTCTCTAAGTCAGCTGTTCTGGTCCATGATTCATAGGCGTAGAAAAAATATGGAGATCACCAGTGAGTGCATCAGTCTGACCTTTGAACTGAGTGCGATATTCAAAAAATATTTTTGCTTCGATTGATTAAATTAGTTTAAAATAATTTATCTCGAGGTAAAAAGAAACCAAAAACAAAACCAAAAACAAAAGTAAAGACAAAAAACAAATATCCAGAGGCCCCTTCTCCCTTCCGAAAATTAAATAGTCGGTACCTTAAATAACTTCAGCCAGCATAGGATATATTCATGGCGACAGGATCGACAGAAAAAGATACCAGAGGTATCCAGGTAAATCTGACAATTCGTGTTGACAGTACTATCTATAATATGAATTACTATTCTAATTACTATCTATAATATGAATGCCTATTTTAATTATGCTCTACCCGTGTACAGGTGTATAAAACACCTTTACAGACATGTCAGTGGGTAGGAAAAGTAAAATATGTAACGCGCTCGTTTAAACATATATCACCACCTTTACAATATTGTAAAGTAGCATTGAAGGGGAAAGAGATAAAAACCAAGCAAGCAAAGGAATACCGATCTCAGAAGCCCTAACAGTGCAAGAAGACTATCCAAAGCCCTTTTCTTTGCTAAAGTTATCATTTGTTTTCTGTGTAAGTAATCTATAGTTCATTTAGGTAGCCTAATGACAAAGAGAAGGATATGCATCCAAATATGTCTTCCTACAAAGAAAGAAGGCATGAAATCGACGAATTATGTGCGGAACCGATTCATCTGTTTGCAAATAATAATAATAATAATAATAATAATAATAATAATAATAATAATTTTTATTATTAATATCACCATTATTATTATTATTATTATTATTATTATTATTATTATTATTATTATTATTATTATTTCCCAAATCTTGCTGTAACTTTTTATCTCCACTTCCTTGTCTTCGTTTTCTTCAGGTTATCAAAACAGCGGTAGCTCACCAGTTAATCACAAGGGTGCGGTTGTTTATTCACACTATCGGATTAGGACAGACTGGTTACCGTGATGTGTCTGTCCTCGGGCATGGTACTTTGTTTACCTCGACACGCTATGATATTCCGTCTTTAAGTGCTGTAAAACAAAACAAACCCAAATCAACTTTTCAAGCTTTTAAGCATAATTGATGTCTTTTTTTTTAACTCTAAACATTACCCAGTGCAAGTATAAGGAACTACTAAAGGCCCAATACAATGAAGATACCCAGTGAAAGTAAGATAAACTATTCGGAGGCTTAATACAAGGAAAATACCCATTGTAAATATGAGAAACTATTGAAAGGCCTAATGCAAGTAAGATACCCATTGTAAGTATGAAAAACTATTGGAAGGCCTAATACAAGGAAGATGCCCAGTGTAAGTATGGGAAACTATTGGAAGGCCTAATACAAGGAAGATGCCCAAAATAAGCATGACAAACTATTGGAAGGCCTAATACAAGTAAGATACCCTGTGTAAGTATGAGAAATTATTGGAAGACCTAATACAAGGAAGATGCCCAGTGTAAGTATGGGAAACTATTGGAAGGCCTAATACAAGAAAGATGCCCATTGTGAGTAGGAGGATCTATTAGAAGGCCTAAATACAAGGAAGATGCCCAGTGTATGAGAAATTATTGGAAAGCCTAATACAAGGAAGATGCCCAGTGTAAGTATGAGAAATTATTGGAAGGCCTAATACAAGGAAGATGCCCAGTGTAAGTATGAGGAATTATTGGAAGGCCTAATACAAGGAAGATGCCCAAAATAAGCATGACAAACTATTGGAAGGCCTAATACAAGTAAGATACCCAGTGTAAGTGTGAGAAACTATTGGAAGGCCTAATAGAAGGAAGATGCCCAGTGTAAGTATATCAAATTAATATAATTAAGTCAAGTTTATTCTGGTCAACGTGTCCTTGCGCCGTCAAGAATCAAGACTTGTATAAAGGAGCGTTCTTTGTAAAATTAATTAAAGCCTTACATTTAACAAAAGGAAGTGTGCAGTTCGGCACCTACTTGCAGACTCGAGAGCTGGAAGGTGAATCCTAAGAGCAATGCCATAACAAGCTAGGAACGAGATATCATCGGTCAAACATTTAGATGCTAGTAAGTAACTCTAGGGACTTTAGTTGTATTTTTATCAAACATTTCAAAATTTTACATTATATTATCTTATCTGCTTATTATTTTGCACTTGTTATCAGCAATTGCAAAATGGATGTACACTCAATCCTTTCAACTTTGCTTCTCTTACCGCTAAAGGAAGATTACTCTTTCTAGTCACGTGACTGGATTTGATGTTATTTTTTTGGATTCATTGCGTGATTTTACCAACTGTACTTATATTACTATTCATCGATCCACTGTCCTCTTCAGCCTGCGGCAAGATTTTACACGAAATAATTCCTGTCGCGGAAGCTTATCACCTTCCCTGCCATCATATTATAATGTGTTTCCAAATGGTAAAATGCAGTAATTATCTCCATTGTATTTATCACACAAAAAGCATGATGCCTTTGAACACAAATGCAGCTCTAGCCGCTGTAGTGTATAAGCACATTTCTAGAATATCACGTGCAATTAGTTCTCAGTCTAACATGAGGAAGATATAAATTATGTCCTTAGACCTTGCTCGGTTAGAATGATCCTATTTTAGCAGTTGGATCTTTTCCAAGAAATGCTTTTCAAGTTGGTTTGAATTAATTTTCTTAAGTCAAACATATATTTTTTTAAATAGGCATTAATCCTTCTAGTAACAAGCGATCACATCACCTTTTAACACAAGATATACTTACAACCTATTTTTTATTGATAGAATTGAGATCTAAATCAAAATATTTTTCTTGAATATTGCAAATTGTACGAGGATTCGCATCTTCGAGAGCCAAGGTGCCGATATGATAATCCTATCTACACCTATGCGGATCGAACAGATATATTGGTGCTTTGTCCTAGCGACATCTATTGGATTTCATGAGTTGCCTCTCTTAGTATGTAATGCCAACTATCCAGTAGCGTGCTGCATTGTACATCAGCCAACGAAAGTATGACTATGTACCAGAGGGAAGCCATTACATTTTTATTTGAGTGAAAGGTATTTGTGCAAACACGGACCGGCACTGGAAAATTGCTTATTTATCAGTCCATTAAAGTTGTGTACTCCCCTTGCCTCGATCACATAGGAACAGTGTTCAAATTTGAACAACTTAATTTGGATTGGATGCAGTGGCTTGCCGCCACATCCATTGAAATTCACAGACCCGAAGCACAGAAATATCTGCTCGATACGCCAAGGTGTAGATAATGTTAGCACATCGGAACCTTGGCTATAGAAGATGGAGAATTCGTAGCTAAGCTATTTCTTAGGACAAGCTATATTTTGAACAAAACATCTATAGATGTAAAATTAAAATTTGATCCTGACTACCTATCAGGCAAAAAATTTTTCTTGTGTTTTCTCTACTTAAATAAACATAATAGAAAGGAAAGCATACGCACGACCGGTTCGACCCAATCACCTAATACTGGAGCATACTGAAATCACGAGATTTTTTATTCCAAAACCACCTCTTGCCCGTCGAACAACGCACATCATTTAGTCTCTGTGTTCCTAGCTTTACAATTTAAACACAACTTTCCAGACTTTAGGTCTGTAACTGAGTTTTGTTTGACAGCTAACCTTATTTAGCACCGGCTATAAATACTTGTACCAGCCACCATGTAATTTTGTGTGGATACCTCAAAGTCCCGTCTCAGCATACTTTTACTGCTTGGAAATTTATATATTCCCCAACCTTCCATCTCCACCCCCTTTTCAAATTATAAAGGCTTTTACATCTATTATCCCTGTCCCATCCTCTGGCTTAAAAACAACACAGAATTTTGAAAATAAATTTCGGTCAGCTTTATAAGAGATATTCACTCCTAGGCTTCCATCTCCAGCATAAGGGATTATATAGCACTCATCCACGTACCCTCCCGTGAGTTAGAATCTGTTATATTAGGCTATACAGCCTCCATAATGCGCACAGTAATGCGGAATTAATAAAACCTACGTCTCAAACCATACATAGCCAACCTACCCATGCCTCAGAGCAATGACTTCTGCATTGAAAGCATACATGAACAAAGTACAAGAGACAAGGGTATAATGAAATATCTCTGTAAAAGTTTAATGAGATAAGTTTGTATACTTTCACGAGTATATCACTGAGAAAATAAATATACACTGCTTGAGCATGTAACTTCAAGCCATCCTTACACCTCAAACAACTCATTTCCTCACTCTCTTTCACTTAGTACCAATCCTCAGTGTTTCTCGCCGCCTGTTCAATTTTCCGCCTGTTCAAGCCGCCAATTGGCACGTGTTAACATGGGTATGGGGATGAGGAAATTCTGTTGTCAGGACTCTGCAAACACCGTAGTAGTAGAGATCTTTGTCCTCAGTTCCATAGGTTATAGTGGAGATGGTTCTTTCTAAATCCGCATTATCTGTCGGTATACTGAACATGATGTCACCCTTATAACTGTCAAAGGTATCTATCCATACTGGTACATGGATTGATGGGACTAGTTTGACGAGATGCAGTTATTCTCTCCCCCATTGAGGCCTGCAATATGATTGGAGATTATCATGGCTTTTACATCGAGATGGACATGTTCGTTCTGGCAGATATTTCTGAATTCTTTAGTGTCACCTCCTTGACGATGTATGGCATAGAACCTCCCTCTACTTTAGTACCCCCAGCAAGGCCGGATAATTTCAAGTGTTTGGGGTGTGTGTGTGTGTGTGTGTGTGTGTGTGTGTGTGTGTGTGTGTGTTTCCAATATTTCAAAAAGGTCCCTGACTTTCCTCGAAAGAGCACCGAAGCAAAAATCTATGTGTCTATTTACGCAAAGTGTGCATAATATCCAATAAACCTGCGCAAGAATACAACGATTATCAAATTTCATGAGACAAGTGACTGTACGTTTGTGTGTGCACAGGAATTTTTTAAGCCTGGTGGTTTCCAGAAACTCAGAAACCCTCATCCCTATCCGGCCATGCACAGAAAGAGATGGGATACCCACTTAAAACGACGGGAGTAGAGCTCGCGCTTCTGACAGACATCGACATGTAACTCTTCGTTGAGAGAGGGACGCAAGGCAGCACCTCAACGGGTAGTAAGAGATACTCGAAGGCTAGCAACCTAAGTGCCTGGACTATGACCCCTATAAGGCTGCTTCGTGGATTGTCTGCCTGGATGCGGATATTGCCTCGATGAGATCGATTTAAGTAGCATAGCCTCAAATACTCCCAACGGTTACATTCTAGAGGACGACTTGAAATATCCGGTAGAGTTGCACGAGTTGCGGCTATCCTCAAGCCCCTGAGTCTATTAATGTTTCGGTCTGGTGAACCAGCTGGGAGGTAGTTACACCGGCTGTTCGATGCTAATACCCAATCTGCTGTAGAAGGAGCGATAGTTGTTCACTATAGATGCTACAGCTCTTTACTTGACCTGCGATGAGCATCAACAAAATACACCGAGCGCTAGAATTTGACCAGAGTCCGTGGATGGCTCCTTACACCCAGAGGAATACGGACATGTGGACTAAGGCTAC
Organism: Megalonaias nervosa; assembly: GCA_016617855.1. Lineage (NCBI taxonomy): Eukaryota > Metazoa > Mollusca > Bivalvia > Unionida > Unionidae > Megalonaias > Megalonaias nervosa. Next base: position 3,792 of record JAECUM010007284.1, on the reverse strand, counting down.
GAATGGTTTTGACAAGGACTGCATTAAGATGCTCAGTAATTCACTCTTCGCAATACCATGAACAGTCTACGGAAATGTGTTTGTGTAGACCTTGTCAGGCCTGAGGCTCAAGGGCCAAGAGGCGACGCCTGATCGCTGACTCGACTTTCGGGAGCCATAGAATATTGGAGGATAACCTCATGGCCGTCCGCTCCACTAAAGCCAGATTCAATCTTAACCAACCCATCTACACAGATCAGACCGTTCTCGATTTATCGAAATATTTGAAGTATGACTTACTTCAAACACATAAAGGTGCGTTACGGTGCTAAGGCCCAGCTCCTCGATACCGATACAGAACGTCTGCTGCTGAAGGTACAGACTGAAGACATATATAGTGACATGTCCGAAGAAGCTAACCTCTACGACAGGAGTGACTTTCCGGACATTCACCCCCTATATAATGACGCTAACAAGAAAGTGGTAGGTAAGTTTTAAAGATGTATATAACAGAGTCACTATCGCTGGATTGGTAGGCTGTGCACCAAGATGTACTCTATCTTTCTAGTTGACCGTGTAGAGTTCCAAAGGGACAAAGACGTAGCGAGATCGAATGTCCATTCTGACCGACGACATAAGCCATACGTCGATAGCCTCAAGCAGAGAAAAGAGTTTCACCACTAGCAGAGCCCTTAAATACGCCCCAACAAAGTTGTATGCCGACCAGAAGTTCGAAGTGTTTATGAACTCCTTATCCAGACCTAAGCCGCATTTGCAGATTAGGTGTCAGAACATAGACCTTTGTTATTTCTTTCAGATGGCTATACGAAGCCAAAGCCACACAAGAATTGGTTTGTTTAGTTTTGTTTCGTTTTTTAAAATGAGTCCTTATGAGAAAATGGAGACCATCTGACGTACCCGCTGGTGACGAGTGATCAATGAGCAATCTAACTGTTGTTCATAAGTCATATCAACAGGAAAATCTTAGCTTATTCCACGAAACTCCCTTGGCTGACCGTTTAAGGGTCAATAAGACATATCACAAGATTTTGAATCATTTTTTATTAGTCGAAAATTAAAAGTGATATTTCTAAATACTGTAGATCTTCTCACACTTGTCAAGTGGTTAGGACAACCAGTTCGAAGATACATTAGGGTAATTTGTAACCTATTCCTGCATTTGACGAACCATTTAGTAGATTAATGGCGGACCGAGTCGGTCTCTTACCTAAGACCAAGTCAGGCAACCTTGGTGACCATAATGTGTGCATCCACAAGATTTCCGGAGGCAATAGCTTTGAGGAATATTAAAACTAAAACCATAGTAAGTGTTAATAAACTGTTTTACACTTCTTGGCCTTCCTAAATCTGCCCAGTTTGAACACATTTCACATTGTAGATCTGGAATTTTCGTACAAATTATGCAGAAATTAGGCATCCAACCGTTTATATGTTCTGCTTATCACCCTGAAAGTCAAAAAGCGTTAAAAAGATTTATTGAAACTTTGAAGAATATGAATCGGTCATATTACTTTGATAAGGAAAAGACTGGGACGAGGTTGTTGTTTGCTGTTTAGGAATCAGTTCAGTGGATTACAGCGATTATGGAAATATCCACTACCATCCAACAACTTGGTCAAGGAAGACAAGAAGATGCTACTATGAGAAAAGAATGACGCTGTGTAGTGAACCGCAAAACAAACTGCCCGGCCGTAACGCCTTATTCCCAAAGCTACCACAGTAATCTCAACAGTGAACATTACGACAACGTATGAATCTGGCAACTCTACTCAAGTTGTAACAGAGATGAAAAAGTCAAAAGTAAAAATTATACATTCTTTGTGTCAAGCGTTCAGCGACATAAGAGAAGAACAATCTGGTCGGACAGGTCTTTCGAGTGGAGGAATGATAAATATAATAGGGTAAGTGGGAGGTGTGTCCTTACAGATGGAGCAGGACTTATGCTCTCTAAAGATACAACAAAATCACTTCTAGAATGGGAGGCAGTTGGCTGATGAATTATCAGCTTCAGGTATTATACCCAGATATATAATACAGTGGATATGCACCAACGAATGATGCTGAACAGGAGTAAACCCCCTCGCCCCCCCCCCCCAATTTTACAATACATTGAAACATAATAATCAAGCGCAGAAGAATTATTTTCTTTTACTGGGGGATTTTAATGCAAACATTTGAGAGGGTAAAAGGTGGGTTATTTGGCAAAAAAGAGTGGCTGATAATTGAGATCTTTTTGGTGAATTATGTGCAATCAACAACCTGGTTATTGGAGCAAGGATCTCTCCTAACAAACAATTGCAGAAATCTACATTGGTTTTGACATTTCAAAACACAGACATAAAATCGACGATATTTTGTGTTAGCCATAAACGTAGAAGATCCTTACTTGAAGTAAGGATGAAAAGAGGCACAGGCGCTTCTACAGATCATCAACTATTGCTAGATTTAACTTCAAGAACTTTCACGACTGTACAATGAGGACCAGGAGTGGATTTGGCTCGTAGGAATTTCAGGATCAATACAAAGGACATTGGTTTCAGGTAACCCTTTCTAACACGTACCAATTACTAGCAAGTTTGGAAGATATCGATGAATTGACAACAAGATTCATCGGTCAATAGATGAAAAATGTTAGACAAAGTCTATCCAAAAAGAGGAAGAAGGAAGACATTGAGTGGATCACAAGAGGAGTATACAACATACGGTTAAAAAAGTGAACAATAAACACGTTTGATCAGCAGCTGCACAAGCAATGCAAAGCTGACGCACACAAATAATACATAGAGGCTCACTAAAAGTGAACATAAGCATAAGGAAGGACAAGAAGATGTACTTAGAAAACCTAGCCAAATGGATAGATAGACACGAAAGAAGTGTATGACATCAAAAAGAAACTTCTAGGGAAATAGATCGGTGTGGAAAATCCACTGAAAGACCGAAGTATAAATACACTAACAAATCATGATGATCGCCTCATACAATGGGCATAACAAATCATGATGATCGCCTCATACAATGGGCATAACATTTCAAGAACTTATAAACAGACTCATACCAATACACACTCTTAGGTATCTACCCTATGGATAAACAGCTAGATGTGAATGTCATCCGGCCTAGATGGTAATAAATCACAAAAGCTATAATAACACTAATTAATGGAAAATCAACAGGTGCTGATGGCAGAATCGTAGAAGTTATTACAGTAGGCCTGAAAACATCAACTTGCTTGACTTTCCGCCATTTTAGAAAGATTTAGGACGAGGAAAAGTACGTCCTGATTTGAAGGAGGGAGACCTCATTAAACTTCATAGGATAGGAAGTATCAGGGAAATACAAGAACACAGAATAGTGTTATTCACAATACCTGGAAAAGTCCTGGATATAATAATCTTTGTTCCAGATAAAGATTGCTTTGGGTAAGAAACTACGAGACGAACAATGCGAATGCCTAGAAGATAAAACATTCACAGACAATATAATCACTCTTGGACTAATCGTGGTGTAAATTTGCTATCTTTTCTCTTGTTTACTCTCACAATAGACTAGATCATGTGAAAAACCACTGGAGGACCAAATTTGGGCATACAGTGGATTATGCGGTCACAACTAAATGATTTGGACTTTGCAGAGGACATTGCTTTTCTTCTCCAACCACCAGCAGCTTAGGTAGACTAACAAAAGCAATACAAACATTATGTGCACAAACAACAGTATGAATGACTGAATATTGTTAGCCTGAGAATCCACTGATGAAGTTGAAACTTTTACTTACCTTGGAAGTATCAGTGG
>JAECUM010007283.1:0-82057 GCA_016617855.1 Megalonaias nervosa | reverse complement strand
CCCTGCAAAAAGTCCTGACCCCTCCTGCAAAAAATCCTGCGGGCGCCCTTGCCAGCATAGCAGCCCATACAACTCTAACAAATCTCACACTTGCTTCTTCCAGACTGAGGTCTAACGGAGTTTTGATACTGCATAAAAGGGTGAAAAAAGTAATATCAGAAATGTTTTTCAAACTCATCAATAAAAAAAGTCTGCGGCCTATCGATCTTTCAAACTTGGTTTATTCCCAGAACGATCATCTAAAATGTTATGTTTCAAGAAGCCGTCAAATAATTATTTGATGAACAACAAAAGCACACAAAATTTAGTTTTAACACTGATGGGCATTGCATCTGGTATGATTTGAAAAGTACAAAGGATATAACATTGCACGCTAGTGATCATGGATTAGTTAATGTGCAACAAGGTATTCTCTTTCAAATCAAAAGAAAAGGAATTATCGATGCTCGCAAAGTGTATTATTTTCTCATGACATCAGGTAAACATTCAAAACTATCATCTAAGTCCATTAAAGTGATGACTACTGCAATTTACGTCAATATACCCATAACATAATTATTATACATGTACTATGTGTAATAACACATCGTAGCGTCACAAATGGCGTCATGACGTCAATTATCGGACACGACAGAGGCCGTCAAATGCATTTCACTATTATTCTGCAGTTAACCATACAATAAATATAATCTCACATTTGTGACCATTTCAGATGAAATTCATGAAACTGGTTGAACAATTCTTCTCTTTTGCACGCCAACGCTAACAAAAGATATAAATTATTCAGCTCGTGTCATAAATTTCCGTTGAATTGAGCACTCATGAAAGAGCTTTTATTTATGTTTTAAATAATGTACCAAAAGGAACGTTATAACAAGATACTTTGTGGACTGTCTTAATTGTGGTACAACCTTGTTTGCACCAAATCTAATAGAAAATGAATATATACATGATATTTTCTTTTCCTACTTTAATACCGAATATATTTCATCGTGTGCTATCAAAGAACATGATATTTTAACGAGTGGCGAAGTTTGATACAGAATCAAAGTTTAAAAGATTAAACTCGCTACTCTTCGCAACAACACGCTCACCCCCACCCTCTTTTCGAATTCTCCTCACTTTCATAAGCTGATCATATAAATATACATGACTTAAGAAAGCGGTAGGATTGGATCGACCTAACCTGGCGCAGTAAATTACATTTTTGTCAGTTTGTAAACTATTTGACCCTATATGAAAGCAATACATGTCCGATCATGCATCACAGCATATATACATGATGGAATAAGGATATATTTTTCACATGTGTAAATATACGAATGAAAAAATATGAAAAATATTTCGCCAATAAGTCTTTATATTTCACAGTTATGTATATAACAAGTAAAATTATTTTGCTACTTCATTTTCATTTGTGCATTGTTTATATTTGATGATTGTGTCAATCTAGACTAACAAGATTAGCTTTCAGAGATATACATTTTGAAATATTTGTATGGGCGATTGTACAAAATTACAGCTCTATAAATAAAGATTTAAGAGGAACTGCACTTAATGTTCAAAGTATTGCTAGCAAGGACAAAAATATAAAAAATAAAAAAACAACAACAAAAGAACCCCTAAACAAAGACCCCCCCCCCCCAGACCCAATGAAAACTGTGCTTCAGAAATAATTGTATTCCAGATGAAATGATACTTTGTAGATGCTTTGAAAAATAATAAAGGGAACAACTTGAATGTGTCTCGAGTTTTCCTTCAACACAATGTAATTTTGTATCTGTAAAGCAATGTGTTTAAATTGGCAACCAAAGAATGCTTGTTGTCACAGAATTATTACAATTCTATGGTCTTAAAATAAGTAACTGAAAAGAGTGAGAAGCAACAAGCTTTGTAAAATTCAACAAATAATTTATTTCCCTAGAATACATAGTGAAAATGAAAAAAAAAAAAAAAGAACTTACGGTATTGCGAATTAAATCCCAGAAAAATCCTACAATTACAGACACAAGTCCTAATAATAAAAGTTCTGAATAAACTTTAGAGAAAATCCAAATTAAATCCGATGCTGAAAGCGTTGATGTGTCTGTGGTGACCTGTCTGTACCGTGTTGTTCCAACAGTGTTTTGTTGAAACACAGTAATATAATTCCAGGTTTGAATTTGCCATAAATCCCAGTGAAAGTCTCTGTCCAAAAATCTTACTTTTATGAGCACTCTGTATTTCCAGTGAAAAATTATGTGAATTAAATAATTTGAAGAAATAAATTCCAGCCCAAATGAATTAATGGACACAGCAATAATACAATTGATTCAACTAGATATTAAAGCACGAATGAATAATTTTTCCAGTAACAAGATTATATAGTATTCTACATGACCTCAGGTCACACTTAGCATTTTATAATAAAAACTGTTACTTAATGGAAAGTTTAATCTGGAAGGTTCTAAATATTTGCAAGATAAAATGCAAGTTTCAATTAGAAGGTCTGTTACTAAATTTGTAATATAGAATATGCAATATATCAGGTACGCCAGGGGAATCCCAATAACTTAGACCCAGACCCAAATAAACATGTTAACTTCTAAAAATAATAATCCTAACATTAAACCCATATACATAGTGAATATTTTAGCTATGTATTAGTTGTTTACAGAATAAAAAGCATAATAATTTAGGTTAAGTAGAAAATAAATATGATTTTGGGAAAGATTAAGTCCAACATACAATGTTACATTTCTTTCCCTTATAATGAAATTTAAAAAAATTTAAAAACCTAACAAACAATACAATGCAAATCAAATATACATAAAACAATTCAATTCTACCTTTTTTATCTTTTAAATTATATGATCATATTGTGTGAGTAAATTAATTTCCCAACAATTCTGCTCATGTTAAGGCAATTTTGGAACATTTTAAATATCAAATTCTTCTTGGTTACATATTTTGTGTTCCTTTACAGACTTTCTTTTTTCTTCTTTATTGGTGGTAAATGAATAATGATTTGAGCTCAGTCCTACACACTTGATGGTAGTTCATCTTTGTAAACACCGGGTGTCTTTTTATTAATTTCTGGGATATGAAACAGCTTGTCCATTGGATGGTCATGAATGTCAAAAATATTTTTGTTTCTTTCATGTCACTCTAAGAATTTTCTTTCTCAATATGAATGCAGAAAGAACCCGTATGGATCTTGAGATTATTTGATTTTGTTTACTTAAAGTAAAATGCATACATCAACAATTTAAATACTCATACAATGAAAATTGGTTTAGTTCATTTAATTTTCTTGATTTTGAGACTAACCAACATCTAGCCATTGTCACTAATTGTTGGCAAATGATAAACCTTTTTTGGCATTTCAACATATTCATTTTCACCAGCAAGTATTTTACTATTGTTCTTTGCCAAGCTTTTCCATCTATGAACCAAATACACCACTGGCTTTCAAAATAAGTCTTTTTCGAAATGATTTGATGCTTTTTGTCTCAAAGTAGCATTGAGCTGTACATAATGTTTTAAGTAGTTATGTTTCAAACAAGATAACCCTGCATCTTTATCCGTTTTAAACTAAACTGTATGTAAAGCTTTAAGTTTCTGTCCTGAATAACATACTTGTTTGCTTTCATTTCTTTTTTTAATCATACACAACACTTTTGGCATTGTTGGTTTTGTCCTCTTGTAATCATAAATCAACTTTTTTGCAAGGGAGGTAAATTATATTCATCTGGAATACGTTTATCTGGAGCTAATAGATAGTCCTTGAATTGATCATAGAGATGCAATGGAATCTCCAAATCTATTTCTAAAATGAAACTATTATAACTGTTGTCTGATATTTCAAGCATATTTTCTTGTACCCATCTAATTTGTTCAACAGTTACTCATACAAAGTTATTTAATAGCATTTATTGATTCAAGGCCCATTGATAAGTAAGTTGTATCTAGGTACATAAGGAATTATTTTGACCTTTCCTACTCAGTACTGATTTACCTTACCATCTTTGTTCCAACCTTATTTCTGGTATGCTTTAACTTATATATGCAGTATCACGCTAATTCTACCTCTAAATCCAATCTCAACCATAAGGAACATATAATAGTCTGTAAAAATATCGCATTCTGCAACTGATATCTATTGATGTATCATGGAGTAGTCAAGGTACACTATTGTATTGAGCAGTGTCTATTTTGTAATTTTCCATCCGATTATTTCTGAATTTTCCATAAAAACATTAATTTTCCATACAAACATTTCTGAAATGTCCATATAAACATTTCTTAATTTCTCAAAACTATAATGCTATTAAACAATCTTTTTATGTAATGATAATTTAGATCTCAAACCAAATCATGTCTACATACCAGTAATCATCATTTGATGTTTGAATGAAATAACTTGCATAAAACTTTAACATGGATGGTATAGCTGTTGAATCAGATGGTTCTTTAAAAAGTCTTCACACAAATAATTGAGTCTTGTCACTAAAAATGTTCACTGTTTGTTGAAATTTTTCATTACTTAAATGTTTAGCCATCTGCCCATTCTTTGCACATGTGTTTCCCTTTCATTTTTCAAAAACTTATCAACTATAAAGTCCTTGCAACAAGATGTATATTTTTATACATGTTAGGAATAAATGTTAATTACAGATTTAGTTCTTGTCTCACTGATTCTGTTATAAGCAGATGTACAGCGTGACCAGAGAAGCTATTAATGAGTAAGCAGAAGTAAGTAATTTGATGAGATTGAAATTGCAGTTGCTATGTTCCGGATTAATTTGCCTGCTAACTGATCATGGTAGCTTATTTTGTCTTAAATTTCTGGACTTCTGATATATATGACATATATTTGTTAAATAAAAATGCCTTTCATTTTCCTCTATAGCTTTAACATTTTTCACTATTCTCTATACAGTAGACACTATTCAATTTTTCTGTGTGGCACAATAATACTTTTAAAATCACAGTAAAAAAAGATAAAAAACTTCAAATTGATACTACTAGGTTTTAAATTGTATACCTGAGCCTTCTTTGGGTATTATATGTTAAGTCATCTACTCTACTCAGTACCATAGTTTGTATGTTCAAATGATGCTTCTGGTGTATTAAAAAAACTGAAGAATATTAGTGTAGAAATATTTCTATTTGTGAAACCTATTTATCTGTGATGACACTAATTTCAAAACTCTTTTATTCCAATCATCTGTCTTGTCATCTCATCTAGGGAGGTGCACAGTTCTCTAAGTAGAAGACTTCATTACCAGGTAATGAATGTGCAATATTAAGACCACTACAATGACATATGATTATCATATTGATCTGTTTCTCTCTGCTTTAGTTACTCTGACAGGCTTCTCTCCAAACTTTTGCTCCTTCTTTTCAATATTCCATTCACATTTGCAAAGATAAGAAATTCATATGAAATTTTTCTGAATTCATCTATTTTCACCAGACATGCATACAACAAATTGACATATCTATAAGTTTTACATTTCTAAAATTCTTACATCATTCGGGCAAATCTGTGCACAAGGTTTACTCTGAAAAGATAATATTTAAGTGAAATTTCAAATTTTTGCCCCTCCCCCAGTTATTATGTACTTTTGAAAGAGGGACAGTTATAAGGTGAAGTTAATATGCAAGCACAAAAGAGAAAAATGTTGACATACTTCTATGCTACTGTTGTATATTATCATATTTTTCTATGATGGTCTCAGATAAACAAAGCACTGCCTATAGCAGGCAGCTGATCAAAATGGCTGCTCCCATGTTCTCAAGAATATTAAATTGAATTAGTACAAAATATATGAACTTTAGCAGTTATTAGTGGGAAAATAAATTTGCCAGAGTAGATAATATTAACATTTGAAAGTACTGACAATGAATTATAGAATATAAAAGATATTAAAAAAATGACCAAAAATATTGATTTTCCTTTCCAATTAACATGCAAGGTCCAGGAAGTGACCAAGTGGGGCTAGTAGTTTTTTGAGAAACGTACATTCAAGCAGTTTTCATTTTTACCTAAAAGTATTTCAATATATATATATATATATATATATATATATATATATATATATATATATATATATATATATTAAATCTCTATCAAAACATTTTGTAAAAGTCCCACCAGTGTACAGATTCTACTCCTGGTGGTCATAAATTAAACTTACACCATTTACTAACCCCTTTTAGTGGCAGGGAGGGGGCATATTTTGTATAACAGACTTTTTGTTATCTACACTCTAGAATCATACTTGACACTTTTATACATCATCTGCAAAGTGAATGTTATTGTATGCATGCCATTCTCCTACCTGTGATATCAAAATATTTTGCGTACGTTAAAGACTGTGTTAGCCACACAATGCAAACTCCTCACCATTTTGTCATGTCTTGTTTTAAGTCACACCCCATATCTCATGATATATTTGATCATCTTCTTTGGTGGCCAATCTGTAGAAACTGAGGTGGTTCTGAATTATATAGGAAGAGCCTTTGTAGGTGGCTGCCATTGCAACTTATTCCTTAGTTAGCATATACAATATAGGTCCAGCAGAGCACATTTGTACCGATGGCAATAGGAAATTGGAAATTTGGATAAATTTCAATAAGTATTTTCCCCTGATGTTAATCTCACCAAATATATATGTTTAGTTGTAAATAACTACCCTTTGTACATAGATTTCTATTCACAAGGCGTGTTAGAGTTTCCATCAGTTAAGTTCTCCAACATCCAACACTGTTCCAACAGTCTTTCAACTTTCACGACTTTTCTAGCTAATTTCTGGCTATATGATATATAAGTATACATTGCAGTTATACAGCTTCATTTGGGTGAACATTAGTGATGTTTTCTCGCCACACATCAACTCTTTCTTATTAATTTGTGTGTGGTCATTGAATGTGTCTATTTTTACTTCGCATACCACACTTTGGCCAATATAAGTTGTGTTAGGTCATTGAATGAGACTATTTTCTCTTCACATACCATGCTTTTACAAATATAAATTGTGTGTGGTTATTCAGTAAGTTTATTTTCTCTTAACATACCGCACTTTGAACAATACAAATTGTGTGGTCATTGGATGAGAATATTTCTGTCTGTATATCACACCTATTCCATACTATAAATAATTGATTATACGTAAAGTTCTGTTCAAATAGCACACTTTCCAAGATGGAAGTGTCAATCTCATTAACTTCTACGCGTTTGTCTAGCGAACATAGTTTTCCATCCAATACCACACCAAACTTAAGTTGTTGTCGTTTAGGATGCAATTCAAGGGACATGGCTCATTCTATGAAAGAAAGTCACAGAATAAGTTGTCTCTCTTGATCCATTGCAATTCTAACTCCATTGATCGTTTCAAGTAATAAAGTCGTCTTCTGCCCAAGATTGTCAATTACACAAATAAAGAGAATCCTCAAAATTGTACCCCCCACTTATCCATGTACTTGTATTTGGGAAAGATAAACCAAGTAGGACTCAAGTCGCCAGATACACAAAGTCTGGGATTATCAATGACTGCAAGCAAGTTTAAAAATTGACAGTACAAGAACATGTTTGAAAGGTTTAAATATAGGTGTTATGTATCATAGATTTTTCCTGTACTTTTGCAACTGTAAAATACAGATGCTCTCTGTGGATTTCCAAGAGGACTTTAATAGTTCAACCCCCCCCATCCTAGCCAATTTTAAAGGTATTCTTGTTTATTTGTAGAATATAAAAACTATATATGCTCTATCTGAGTTTATATTGTATGATTTATGATCATATCTTACGACCAGTAAGGTCACAGTTAGGTGTTACATTATATCTTGTATCAGCATAATTAGACATATTCAAGGAATGAATAAGACGAGAAAGGATTAAACAGTTTGACTAAATAGCATTTCTGAAAATACAAATATTACTTGGCCAAGTCTATAAAAATAAAGACATTTGAATTCTTATTATATGACATCACACAAATGTTTATTTAGCTGAGCTACTTTTGCAGGAAAATATGTTGTTTGAATCATACAATCTTGTTTTAGAAAAGAAAGTATTACCCACAATGAAGTATGTATGTATGTATGTATGTATGTATGTATGTATGTATGTATGTATCTATGTATGTATGTATGTATGTATGTATTTTTGAAGGAATATGTATACACATTTTACATTAAAATGTCTTCCTTAAAGATCTTATCACAGCTGCTGAACTCTTGTATAAACACACATGCACATATTTTTATATTTGTACTGATTATATTGATAGATAAAAGTAGTTATGCATATTTTTTTTTCTACTCTTCTTTTAGTATACGTTTGTTCTCTATTGATTCCATTAGAGGGCTCTCATAATCATGTAAGCCTTGCGAGATGTCTTGTGTGCCCTTGATCTTAATTGAGAAAATAAAAAGTAAAATTAGAGACACTGTCAATAATCCATCAACTGGAAATGCAATGGTAGCGCAGACCAATATCAAGTCACGGCAGGACTTCTTGTAGCTACGGAAATCTCTCTTTTCCAGAACAGAATGTTGAGTGGATGCTTTATTAGTTGGGAATGTAGTAATGGATACCGAGTAGGAGAGATGTTCTACTGATACATTTCTTGGAGAATCTGTTTCATTTGAAGGTGTTGGTTGGGCCACAACTGGGATTATATTTGCTGGTTCCATTTGTGGACTATTCCAACCTTTTAATACAAATATTAAACCTGGAAAGAATGGAACAAAATTCCTTTGTATTTATACTTCAAAATGTGTAATGAAACCTTATAAAACGCTGGTTATGAGGTTTAGTATTATACAACCAATACCGTTTGTACTCACATATTGGTTAAGTCGAACTGCAAACAACATAGACGCTTATCTGATGCTGCACCATGCACCGGAAATCAATCTATGCTATTTGTTGTACTGATGACTCCTAACAAACTGCAGAGACCTAGATCTGCTGGCGCATTATGCAACTAGACTCAACTTATAGATAAGTACATAAAGCAACACAAAAAAAAATAATAATAATGCCCCACCACAATCATATATCAATATTTGAAATATCCATATCTTGTTAAGACTGGATTTGCTTCTACCTTAAACAGAGAATCATACATTGTGAAAAATTATGTCACTTCTCATAACAATTTCATTTTTTTAACAAATAAACGTTGAAAATCAGAATAGCATTAACAGTTCCATCAGGGATGCACAGACTATGACTCTATCTGAAATAGACCATGATGATGATTAATACCTGCCAGTAAATTTAAAAAGGAAATTTCACTATAAATATCAATATTTCCTTCCACAGAAAGTTTTGTTACAGTAACCTCTGTTATAGTTGCCTCTATTTTCATGCTAACGTTTGCTCTTAACTTTCAGATACTACCACTTGTTCGATTCTTTAAAAAGAATAATGTTGAGTTGTTGAATAAAATTAGTTGAAAAACCGGTCATAGACAGACACATCCTTCTAGGATGAGCCATGACATCCCATCATATTTTCAATTTAGTATGTGTGTGCTTTCGTATAAAAAATGACAGCACAAGACGTAATGCAAATGATAATCTCAAGACTGCTGTGTTTTTAGAATACTCACCAAGCATAATCACTGTAAGATTCAGGAGGAAGATGAAGACAGTAATGCCTTTGGCATAATTGCGGTAACTGTCCACTGCAATGGAGATCGCCACAGCCACTAGGAAAAGCTGAGACAGGGCACTCATAAGTAATAAAGAGGGCAGCACTGGCTGTACCTGGTTGTCATGGTAACAAATCTCGCCTGGAAAATGGCAAAGTCACAGTCATGTACCGTTTTCGTATATATTAATAAATATCATTTTGTTGGCACTGTAATACAATTGTGAAGCAGCTATTAAATATAGGTTAATTTCCCCCTCCCCTTTTGTTGAAGATATTTCTACAGAAGGGGCAGATGTGAGTGCCCTCCCCTCGTAATAACAAAAGTCACTCTAGGGGACTGACACTCTACTGGGCAAAAATAATTTCCATGAATTCAAGATAAGATCATTTCTTCTTTTTAACTGTGAAGTTTTGAAACCATATCTCATATTCTTAAGTGATAACGAGTTTAAAATTACACTGAATGTCAGATTGGTACCATTTTCATTAAAGACTAAGTAGACATCATTAGAAATCCTTTGATGAAAACCTTGTCATACTGATCATCTACTGAGGCGAGTAGTGACAACAATATTGTTTTAAGACAATCATTGTGGCAGCCATACTGGATATATGAATGGCACCATTTTCATTTAGAACCAGCTAGGTATCATCAGAAGGCTATTAGTGAAAACCCCATGTTGATGTAGTAGAGATAACAATATTGTTACAACTCTAGGTCTTAAAATATATAACAGAAAGAAAGTGAAACCAGCAATTTAAGTAATACCAGCCAGCAATTTATTTCACTACAATACAAAGTGAAAATTCATATGACACTTACAATATTGTGAATTAAATTCCAAATTATCCTAAATGTTCTATCACAAATCCAATAATATAGAATGTTCCAAATGAATTCCAATAGTTTTGAATGTCCTTATATAACACAATGATGCAAACCAGAATGTCTTTGAACAAGTTCACAAAAATCCAGAAGTCAATAAACACTTTAGTAATTCAAATGAATATTTTAAACAAATAATTCCTCTCATGTCATGTCTGATTTCAAAAACACAACTGTAAACTCTGACTTACAATGCAATAGAATGTGAAGCACTACACTAAATAAGACTGGCCTTGAACTCAAATGTTATGTAACATTCTGTTTACAATTAACACAAATGGACAAAAGTTAAACACAATATAAATTAAACTTATACATAAAAATATTTTTAAGATATAGCTTTCCATTCAAGATTTTCAAGATGGGTGCTGTGGCAGATGTAATGGACATCAGATCAGCACCATTTTCATTTAGGCAAACTAGAAATCATAATAAGCCTTCTACTGAAAACCCAAGTCAATATGATTTTATGTTCAAGTAGAGTTGTGATAACAAGATTTTTAAGATGCATACCTTGCAACAATATTGGATGTCAGATTGGTACTATTTTCATTTAGGACCAGCTAGGCATCATTAGAAGTCTTTTAGTTATAACCCCATGATGATATGACCATCCTTCAAGAGTAGTGTCGATAACATGATTCTCAAGTTTGTTGCTGTGGTGGCCACATTGCATTTCAAATTGGCATGGGATAAAATTGTGTGTAAGCTTAATGGGAATCCTCCAAGTAGTTTAGAAGGAACAGTGATAACAAACAATTGCTAATGGCTGGACAGACAACAGTTGATGGACAACAGACCATTATTACGAATCCATGGTCTTAAATTAAGGAAAAGAAAAGAGTGAAAACCAACAAGTTTTGTAAAATTCAGCAAATAATTTATTTCCCTAGAATAAAAAGTGAAAAATTTGATAGAACTTACAGTATTGTGAATTAAATCTCAAACAGTCCTAAAAGTTCTATCACAAGTCCAAATGTATGAAGTTCTAATTAATTCTAGTGGTATTCCAAATAAATTCCAATATTGAATGTGCTGATGTGCCTGTAGTCTTGAATGTAATAATGTGCCAATGGCCTGGAATCTGATGTGTCTTTTGATGTATCACAATAATATAATTCAAAATGTCCTTGTCTGAATTCAATATTATTCCAAATTAATGTTTTAGTCCAAGAATATTATTTCGCATTTTGTATTTCCAGTGAATAACAATTTGAATTACTAAATGCAACCAAATTAAATACTGAAGACAACAATAAGACTGATTCTGATTCAAATGTTATGGCAAGAATAAATAATGCTAATGTAAACAAGATTATATAATCCTCTACTTGACCTAGGTCACAATTACCATTTTCTGGAAATACTCTGTCAACTTAATGTGAAATTTCCATTATAGAAGATTCTAATGTTAGAATCAAGACTGTATCATTAGCTCAAATTGAAGTCAGCATGTTTACTATTAATAATGATCTGAATATTTAATCTATACTCATACAGAAGTATTACCTAGCTATGTATTATATTATTTACACAATAAATGTCACTGGTCAGGTACACCATTAACTTGATCTTGGATGAAGGTCAAGTTCAAAATATAGATATAAATAACATCTAATCACTGAGAAAATCCAACAAATAATACAAATCAAATATACATAATGTCATTCAATATGCTCTTTTGATCTTTGACTTGCAGAGCTAAAAAAAATAGCCAGGTAGCACCAATATCAGTATCTTTTTGCAGAGCTATTTATGTTCAGTCAACTCACTAACAACTTTTTACCAGTCCACCATAGCTTTTTTCCATTGCTGCATTCATGTTCAAATTAATATTAGCTTGTATCAGAGACATCAAACAACATCTCAGTTTGGTTGGGCCTGCTTTAAGGTGTTATGACCAGTCACTTCAGTTGATTTCTGTGTACAATGACAGGTATAGGTTACTGGTGTGCATCAGAGATGCACAGGCAATCGATTGATTGTTCTGAGACTTTGCTTTCAAAATCCCTAATGCACAAACCCAACTTACTAACTAAAATGGACTTAAACATTAGAAAATTTTAATTCCTTTAGTCAATGACAATGAAGTGTCCT
This sequence comes from Megalonaias nervosa, assembly GCA_016617855.1. Classification (NCBI taxonomy): domain Eukaryota; kingdom Metazoa; phylum Mollusca; class Bivalvia; order Unionida; family Unionidae; genus Megalonaias; species Megalonaias nervosa. Next base: position 69,425 of record JAECUM010007283.1, on the reverse strand, counting down.
GCCTAACTATCGAATGGATATCATGCCCAAATCACACCACTTGTACATCCAGGGGTAGAATTCAATTGGCTGAATAAACAAAGCTTTTATTGGCTGCTCCAGTGGCTGACAGTAAAGAATAATTTCAAAGAATAATTTCAATCTTTAATGACAGACTGGATTGATTCATAAATTTAACAAAAAGCAATAACTGTGGGACCAAAGTCATTAAGTAATAACTAGTAATGACCAAAAAAAAGATAACTCAAATACTATACACAGTGAAAATTTACATATAATCGAAAGAAAAATACAATAGAGAAACTTGAAATGGCTCACCACTGCAAATCATAATGCTCTTTACTGCATAATCCATATCTCCACCCCCACAAGCAGTCAGTTGCCCACCCAAATGTCATTCTACAAAATAATTTTCTGCATATATATATATATATATATATATATATATATATATATATATATATATATATAATTTATGAATAGAGATAAACAGTTTTATTAATATTTTTATTATGTATAACACACATTTTTTTTTTTTAAAATATTATACCACGATATATTATTGATGAATGTTCAATTTTTCATCAGAACTCAAATTATATCATACAAAATTATTGTGTGCATAATACTTATAATCATAAATTAAATAAGTATTTTATAAATAATTAATCATAATATATTGAGAATTAATTTTAAAATGCCCTTTCATTTTTAAAGAATCTGTAAACTTATTTTATGATATTAGTTTATACTTTCAATAGTTAAGTTATTCTATAAAGTAGAATAATATACAAATATTCTTAACTAATTGTAAACAGGGGACATAATAAAAAAAAAAGAAACTTTGATTAATGAATGTCGTATAGAGTTTTGGAATTTAGACCTTTTGGATATACTGTATTAAGATGGTGAATCCAATAGGTTTCCTTCAGCAGACGTTCCATCTCAGAATCAGCTTTAACAATAGGTTGAAAGGCGAAATCTTGCATAAGTATGGGAATTCTTGTTAAAATGTGCAGCAACATGAGATGAAAATGATTGATCGATATAACTTTTTATGTCTATGTTGGTTCATACGTTTAGGTAATTGTTGACTGGTTTGTCCAATATATTGGATGCCACATTTTTTGCATATGTTATCAAATAAATAACATTTGATGTTGCACAATTAATATCACAATGCATATTAAGTGTTTCATTCATATTATTACTATTGAAAGAAGTATTTTCATTAATAAAAGAACAGTGCGAACATCTAGGTCTATTTCATTTAGATGATGATCCCTTTTTATATGATGTTTTTTCTAGTTTAGAGTTAATTAGGAAATCTTTAAGATTTTTAGTCCTTTTATAGGCAAGTGTGGGTTTGTTTTCGTGTAGCAATTTAACACTTGCTTTACATGATAATTTTAATAAATCCCAATATTTATTGATAATCTTACCTATATTTAGGAAAACTTGGATTATATTCAATAACAAAAGGAATGATATCTTCATTTCTGTTTTTGATTTTATATTGTAAAGATTCAAGTTGTGTAAGAGAAGATACTTTTTGGAAAGCAGTATTAATGAGTCAACAGGGTAATTTCTTTTTAAAAAATGCTGACCTAACTCATCTCACACACACACACACACACACACACACACACACACACACACACACACATGCATAAGGGAGATAATACGGGGATGCTGAGTGAGAGAAAAAAAGAAAACTAAACTTGCACGAAGTAACCTACAAAAACCTGGAACTTCAAAATGGCTAAGTGTAAAGGTTCCATGGGATTTTAATACAGTGTTCACAGTACCAATGATACAAAGTTGCAATAGCCTGTCAAGACTTGTATGGTACATCATTTATAAGGAGGAATACACATAACTATGACCTATTTAATGCTTTTTTTATTTCCTTCTTCATGTTTTATAAACTATATTAATATAGTCTAAAACAGATCATTTAATATTAAAATGTGCAAAGGCTGCTCTACCCTCCTCAACTGTTCTTTATCATTGTATGGGTTGGTAAGGCAAGCAGGCTAATCATCCAATAAAGAAAGATAGGGATGGGCAATGTATAAATTCCTTTAAGGTAAGTCTCCCCAACCCCACCACCACATATCTCTCTCTCTCTCTCTCTCTCTCCCATTACTAGTAGTAGTAGTAGTAGTAGTAGTAGAAAGATACCAGCGAAAATTCATTAAAAAAAGAATGTTGTGGATTTTCGTCTGTGTCATGCAATGATGTCTCTGGACCTATGAATGATAGCAAAATGTAGTCACACAAAGCTGTGAAAAGGAGATAGTTAGAAATGGAGAAACGAAACAATTGTATGGTTGGTAGCAATGTTAATTCAACCATAATAATGACTTAGATGAACTGTAAATACATTTAAATGTTTGAATCACCTCTTGATGGTTCCTCATTTCGCTTAGTTTGTATTTCCAACTGGTTTAAATATGATAGCTGGTATGTGAAAGCTAGAGTGTTCAGTGTTCAAGTAGTGAACCATCCTGTGTTTGTAGTGCTCTACTTTTTTAATTTAAACCATCTTTTTTGCTTAAATCATAAGTGTGTCTTATATTTATTTAATCAATATGAATGAAAATAGAAGTTCAAAAACTAAAAGATTCAACATATCAATTTGCAAAGGAGATTGCGACTATTCGCAAAAAGTTAAAAACTATTGTTTGTAGCGGACACACTAGATATTTGAAAATGTCATTCTATTTTAAATGTTGGTATCTCTAATCATTAATCCCTTTGCATGGACCCTTTTAGTGGAAGCCTGGGATGTACCCCTTCCCTGATGGATATGGTTACTACAATGGCAAAATAACTGCACAATAGCAAAATAACAAAAAAGTTTCATGACTACAACTTCCTTTCCTTTTCCGAATTGTATGAGATGTGTCAGATAAAATTACAGATGGATTGTATCACACAACACGTTGGTAAAGTGTGAATATAAAAATAATCTTCCAATCCATGTTATAACTTTGCTTGGTTTGGTTGCTTTTTAACAGCATTTTGGACAAATTATAAGCCACATCATGCTGATGAAATGGGAACTAAATGCATTTCCCAAGGACAGAGGCAGCCAACATGGGCAGGTATTGAACACGCAACCCATGGATTACGAGTCCAATGCTCTACCAACTGGCCTACCTTGGCCCCCAAACTTATTATAGCAATACCAAACAAAGTTGTGCGAAATCAAAACTCACCAATGAAAAACTTGCTGACTATTGAGACCCATGTGAAGCATGTGGCGGAGCCATTGATAATCCAGTCAACTGAAAATGAAAAACTGAAGAAAAAAAATTGCACAAAAAAATCTATGAATTTTCTTTGGCTCATGAAGTCAACTCATTTATGTGTGATAACAGTCGAGATGCATATTCATTTCTACATTTGAAAAACTTTCCAAAAACCAAAGATTGCCACTTAAACATTCCAAAAAAGACCAAAAGTTTTCATGTAAATTTTCCAAAGGACCAAATGCTTTCATGTAAACTTTGCAAAAGGACAAAGATTTTCACTCAAACTTTCCAAAAAGACCAAAACTTTTCTTGTAAACTTTCTAAAGGACCAACAAATTTCATGTAAACTATCCAAAGGACCAATCATTTTCCACAAACTTTCCAAAAAGACCAACGGTTTTCTCATAAACTTTCCAAAGGACCAACAAATTTCACATAGGCCTTCCGAAAGACCAACATTTTGATGTAAACTTTCCAAAAGTAAAAAAACTGATTGTGTAAGCTTTCCAATATACCAAATATTCTGAAATAATCTTTCCAACAAACTAACTGTTATCATGAAAACTTTCCAATAGACCAATATTTTCACATAAACTATAAACTTTTCCAAAAGACCAAAACTTTTCGACAATTTTGGTAAATCATATTAAAATTGAAAACAAAGTCAACCTGCTGATAATAAAGTCTGAATGGATGATCAAAGAAATATTTAATAAAGGGTGCATGCCATAGCTGGCTCTTTATGCTCTGCAAATCATACGTGATTTCATATTCATACAAAAATCAGCTGAACCAAATAAGTGTGGCACAAACCCAATGATGTATGGGGAAATAATTGTTAATAAATAATGCTTGTTGAACATCATTACATTTTTAAAGTTCAGATTTTTTTAATGTGTTTTCAGGATGGCATAATGATAAGACTGTTTGCCAAAACACAAATATCTCAGAATGCATTTTCAGCTGTTAATATAACATATGTAAAACATAAAGCACAGTAAAAGCTATTCAACTCAAATTCTACAAATGCGAGCAGCAGTGCATCATGAGGATACTGACCAGTCACAAGACTTATGGTGAAAATCAATAATAACCATTATATTGACAGGTGGATAAACCTTAGCATTTAGCTAGTGTAGCTGGTTGACGCTAAGTTTTTTAAAGACAAAAAAAAGAATATTTTGTAATCATGCCATTGCATTGCTCAAGACTGCCGGACCAGTATTAGACGATGTCAAAAGGGAGATAATTCATGAAGGACAATACTGGAGTGACCAGTGATGCAAACATTATATTTCTTTGTAAGTTCTTAATTGACATAAAATACAAAGCCGGTTTCCCACCATAGCATGGTATATTTACAGTATGTAAACAATGCAAAGGGAAAGTAACACACAAGAACAAAGTGCAAATATCTAACAATATATATCTACATTTTATGAGGTATCACTTTACTTTTTCCCTAACAATGTCTCAACATTTCTGCTAATGTATTATCCAATGATCTATTTGTCAAGATTATTTTCTTTTCAATTTTCTAATGTGGGTTTAATAGGGAAATATCACATAATGAATTTATATACTGACCTATAGCATGACATAGACTACAAAGCTTAAAAATGTTTTATTTCAGTATATGATTTCAAATCCTCCTAACTAAAATTTCAATTTGATGAGGTATATATCTGAATGTAGTCATGACCAGATTGCATTTCTCCAGTGGAATATAAGTTAACTTGAAATCAGATTTGAATAAACTGCTGAGACTGAAATACAAGTCTGAATGTATCAGTCTTGTACTTGTCTAATCAAAGCTTCCAATGTCAGTTTTTACCACACCATTAATCTGTCTCACCCAAACTTCTAGAAAACTGATATCAAAAGCTGAGGTTTATTTTCCAAAATCCATCTTGCAAAGTTGTAAAATTTTCGCCAAAAATGTAATTGATGAGACTATTAAATTAGTTATAATTTTATGCCAGTATTTTTAAATTCTCTGCTCTCTTGTCACTTTTCAAAGGATAATGACCAAGTATGGCAACCTTTTAAGTTTGTGGTTTTATTCCTAAAACATTTTAAAGAATTTTCTATGGACCTGTTTGACATCCTAAGCATTATGAAAATTCCATACTCACAGCTATATGCAAGTATTAGCAAAACCAGGTAAATCTAACTTTTGCTCAGTTTTCATACTTACACTATCCAATAAATTGTAAAGTGTATGAATTGCTTCTGTGGCATGCTTAACCAAATTTTTGTATGACATTCAATTTTCCATTATAACTTAGAGTAAGACCTATGCATATACACTCATTTATCAATGATGAAAGTTCATCACCATAAACAAGTACACATTTGTACATTGATGTCCACATATAAAATTTTTTGCTTCATTAGCATTTATGTGAATGCCTCATTTTCACAATAATTCTTCAACTTATTAAGCAAGCATTATAAACCTTCAGATGACTTTGAAATCAATAGAATATCATTGGCAAAAATAGCAATGTGATGCATTCAATAGCATCAGTATTTTCATTGTTTACAAATGTAGCTGTGTCACTGAGAAAAACATTTAAAAAAAGGTGATTGTGGTTCACCCTGCTTTGCACCAATGTGGATGTCAAAAATCAGAACAAGAATTAAAATATCTAACACAACATTTGACTTTATCATAGATTTTTCAAAGCATCTGTATGGATTTGATATTTATGCCTTAAGTAATTGACAGCAAATATCATTTTAATATACTATGTCAACTGCTCTCTGAAAGTTGACAAAAGCTTTATAGAGCATCTGCTTTTATAACAAAATCATATTAATAAAAGAACAAAGAACAAATCTACAATCAATAGTACTTTCATTAGACTGAAAACAAAACTGAAACCTATCATTATGCTCAACTCACATTTTCAGCCTCTCATTCAAAATGATGGAAAGAAGTCCAGCAAAAATGCCACAATTGTTTTCAACAGTATTAGGATCACCCTTCATTTACCAATCGGTATGTTACGTATTAAAACAGTCTGTGTCTGCACAACTGAATGTGTGAATTTATCCATCGAAATGTTGATTCTCTAAAGCCCAATTTTGCTAGCGATGATTGAAAAAGTATACTATATTCGTAAAAGCTGTTTTCCTGGAATGACGGTAATAAACAGTCTGTTAATGCTGCGGCAGTTTGTTACAGTTAGTATGTACTTCGGACAGAGGGACTGGTATAAGGTAAAGTTGTTTGCATTGGCATCATGCACAGTAGAGAGAATGTTGGCAAACCTCTATGCTACATTCATGTACTATGACCAAACTTTCTTATATGTGGTCCTTATTGAAACTAGAGCAGACAGCTTATAAGGTGGCTGTTCCCAACTGCTAAAAACAAACCTAAACTAGTCTAAATTACACTAAGTTTAGCAGTTATTAAAATAGGGAAAATTAATTTTACCAGATTAGACAATACCATCTGATGATGAATAAACCATAAGATAAATAAATGGTAAAATTATTGGCTCGGATTTTTTTCACAATTTACCTTTGAAGTCCAGGAAGTGAAAATAAACAAATGGAGACAGCAGTCTTTAGACAGGTGCACATTTGAAGTAAGGACAAGCCGTATAGTCCACAACCCAAATTACACTCATCAATCATACACCAAAGAAAAGGGAACTGAAAATTGTTTTAAGAAAAATCTAGCAAAAATTTTTCTTTTCATTCAGTTGTAATAAAGTTAAGGAAAAAAATTATGACAAAGCAGATTCACTTTCTTCCACATACTAGTGTTAGAAAAATTAGAAAACATTTTACCTTTTAATCTCTGTGAACCTAATTTGGTTCACCCTTGTTCAAATTGTAAAATTTATTAGTGATATCTTAGGAATAATTGTGTCAAATTTCATATTCCTGTCTTTTAAGATAACATTGCTCCTATATTGAGAAAATGCTAAAGTGCATTTTTAAATTAGCTCACTTTTTTTATGGTGGTGGGGGACTGAACATGTGTGTAACTTTGCTACTAATGAATACATGTACTGTTCTGTGGAAGAAATATACATGAGAATTATTCAAAAGGACTTTTTTATGCTTGCAACTTAAATATTTTTAGCTATACAAGCAAAATTAAATCACACAATAATAACACTTATCTGGTCTTTATGCTAGCGCTCTACAGTTAGTATGTACTTCTGAGAAAGGGACTGCAATAAGGGTGAACTTTTGCATTGGCAACCTATACAATGGCAAGAATGTTAGCATACCTTTATGCTACTTGCATGTTCTGTGACTGACATTTTTTTTATATGTATTCATTGTGAAAACTAAAGCAGACAGCTGATAAAAGAGTTGTTTCCATGTGGTTGAAAAATGAGCCCAAAATATTCCAAAGTACACTAACTTTAGCAGTTATTAAAATAGAGGAAATGAATTTTGCCCGATCAGACAATACCAGCTTCTGAAAGTACAATAAATGAATCATAAAATATATAAAATTGAAAACCATTATCAGCTCATTTTTAAAAAAAAATTTACCTTTGATGTCCAGAAGTAAATATGACCAAGCAGAGCTAGCGGTCTTCTGGAAGGCCAAGATATATACTGCATAATCCGAATTACACCCATGAATCATACACCAAATATAAAGGGAATTAAAACTTATTTTAACAATACCTAGGATATACAAGGTCTGTTTTAAGGAACCAGATAACCAGTGAGAAAAACCTGGAAAATTCTCTCCTTTACAAATCAAACCCTATGCAAAGTAGGAAACTGTAGAGTGAAATCTGAACGGTGAATGATGTCTACAATGCCTAGCATTTTACTTGTTCTATGTCATTAACTGAACTGTCCCGCTTGACAATAACTCTTGTGAGAGTAATAAAGTGTGTATATGCTGTTACCTTTTTTTTGTAAATGGCTGGAAAATGTTAAAATTTTATTCAGTGACGTTCAACTAGGTGTTAGAAATTTGAACATTCTGACATCTTGTCAGTGTGTTTGTGATTACATGATACCTCACACCTTGCCATCAACAGTATTTGTATGTAGTCCATCAATATTGGCATATGTTACAGTTTGACATAATGGTGATAAACTAGTCCTCTCTCATCACCTTTCTGCCCTCCCTTTAGGTTGTGTGGGTTGGAAATTCATGACTACCTTTTTGTTCTCTACAACAACAGCGGCATCTAAAGACGGCCATGCAAACTCATGAAAAACTGGAAGGAAAACAGAAAATATATGCTGAAAAACATCATTCATGGGTGACTATGAATAGTCAGTATCAAGTTATCTATGGTCTTTTTTGTAAATGCAAAAATTAAATAATTTTAGAACTGATGAAACATTAATAGTACATCTTATAAAGTTCATCTTTTAAGAAAATATCTTGCCATTCAAGCTGTATATTAACATCACAGTATTCATATACTGTATACCATTGGAAACGTGGAAGTCATAAGTTTTCTTTTCACATCAAAAGGAGAATTTGTAAAAAATAAAATATGATTTCTAAGACAGCTTATTTCAATTCCTAAAACAAACCTTCAAAATTATCCCCAGCTAATTATTAATTTCATATAGGAACTGAAGCTAATTCTATGTTTTTTTTTAAGAAGAATAAAATTAAAGATGATGAAAGAACAATAAAAAAGAAAATTAAAAGAATGGAATGAAACTTTCAATATGTATAGAAGCATATACGAATACGGACATGGCATAATCACATGTGTATAGATATGGACACAATTTTATATACTTATACATTCAGGATTTTATTAATTGCTTCCTGTAGAATACATATTCCCAGACATATAACCATGCTTCTCAGAGATGGCAGCTAAAAAAGGGCTACATTTACTACATGTAAAAGGATTCCACAACATATATATGAAATCACATGAATAGCATGTCTGCATCCATACATATGAAATCTTACTTAAAGAGAAAGGTTTTACAGACCACTGTTTATCCCCTGAGAACAATAATATGTTGTCATATGACCAACATTTCTAAAATTACCTTCTGAGGTGCCGCAGCAATTATTATATTCTTGTCTTCATCATGTCAACAAAACACTGTTTTTTATATTCTATCAATTTTTAATCATATACATGCAAATCAGGACACAATTCACAAGAACTAAGGCACTTATATTTGTTACATTTTGGTTTTTCTAAAGTATTTTTGGCACAAACATCCAAGATTTATTGTTTTTAAGTACTTAATGTTTATGCTGGCTTTGGAAGTGAATTTTTATTTTTGTCTTTCTGATACTCTGTATCTGCACATAGTGGAATTTTGCTTTTGGTTGGCACCATACAGTCAGTATTGTGCTAACATACCATTAAACTCTACATTTACTACAACTTAATTTTTTCTCCAATGTTTAGTAACTGTAACCTGACCATGTCCAAAGGTCAATGATAAATCAGAATTCAAATAGGAAGTAACTTAAAATCAGAAATTGTTCCAATGCATGATGAATATACCAGTCGGGTTAAACCACAGACGTTACAAATGAAATGAATACATGGAATATGCTCATATTACAAGCAGAATAGATCTCATACATGTCATTCAGTTCCCATCAGTGGAACCTGTTACCTAATTTTTTTTCCATTAAGCTTTATAGTTTATGATGTAGCACATGCAACACAACAGTCACTCTGGCCTCAAATTGGTGATAAGCATGTTGATCTTATTAGAATTACTCCAACACAATGTGCCAGGGGTATTGTTACAACTCTCTAGTCTTAAACTAAGTAACAGAAATGAGTGAAAACCAAAATGTTTGGTAAAATTCAACAATAATTTATTCTGTAAGAATACAAAAAACTTACAGCATTGTGAATTAATACCCAAAACTTCTAAAAGTTCTATCACAAGTACAAAAGTATAGAGTATTCCAAATGAATTCCAGTGGTGTTCCAAATGAATTCCAATTTTGAATGTGCTGATGTGCCAAGAGCCTAGAATAGTGTTTATGTGCAAACAGTATTCATGTATCACAATGATATAATGAAAAATGTCTATAAATGAATTCACTATGATCCCAAAATTGTGATTTAGTCTGAAAAGAATTAACAGAAATTTTTTGTAATTCCAGTGAATAATTTAGATAAATAAATCCTTTCAAATATTAACTGAAACAAAGCTAAAATTGATTCCACTAAAACTGATGTTATGATGTGGAATGAGCAAATTTAATATATTCAACCTTCATATTAAAATCTAGGACACAATTTGAGGACCAGGATTAGGGTCATCTTTATGGAAATTTCCATCAAACTGTAAATAAAAATTGTTTCTAGACATTTCTCAGGTGAGAATCAATGCTGCATGATGCATCTAGAGCTCAAACATAGTAAACATGTTTACCCTACATGTCATTAGACATGTAGGCCCAACCCCTACCCTCGATTATGCATAAAGGTCAATCATGCAGTACAAGTTAAATATAAAGAAAGAAAAAGAAACATTTATATAATAAAGGTTCCTTTTAATTATTAGTCAAATATACCCATAATTAAAATTACATATTAAAATTACATAAGATGATGTTTTATGATATACACAAAATATGCATGCAGCAATAAAGTACTTTTATGCATGTGAAAGTGCATCTGCAATTATGTTATCTTTTCCCTTGATGTGCCTAATGTCCATGTTGTATTCCTACAACAGCCAACACCATGTTCATAATCTGAATTTTGCTTTTCTGTGAAAGTGCATCTGCAATCAGATTATCTTTTTCTTTGATGTGCCCAATGTCTACATTGCATTCCTACAACATCAAACTCCACCTTAACAATCTTTGTTTTATTTTTGTTTTTCATTTTGTTAATCAAAGTAAGGTGGTTATGATCACTGAATACTACATTCTAAGGAACTGAACTGATATACACTTCAAAGTGTTGCTAAGCCAATATCAAATCCAAGCATTCCTTCTCAATTGTGGAATAATTTCTTTGGTTCTTGTTTGATCTTTGTTTTTTTTGAAAAATAGCACACTGGATGATATACACCATTTTTGGTTTTTTAATCAATGTTCCACCACTTGAATCAACAGGTTATTTTAAATAATTGACTTAAATTTGGAGCTGAAAGAACTGGTGTACTCTCAAGTTTCACCTTTAATGTCTCAAAAGCGTCATGAAGTTTGTCAGACCAATGGAACTTGTTTTGTTTTACTAAAAAAGTGGTCTGAGGTTCTGTAATTATCGAAAAATTGGAGGAAAATTTCTGAAGATATTCAGCCATACAAACAAAAATTGCATCAATTGCTTTATACTGATAGGTACAGGGAATTCAGAGATAGCCTTGACCTTAAGTTCTACATGTTTAACTTTACCATGTCCCACAATATATCCTAAAAATGTAATACAAGCAAGGCAAAAAGCACTTTTATCTAAATTAATTGCCAAAGAGGGTTTTGAGGTAAGAGAGACAGAACATCACCAAGCTGAAAACTCCTTTCCTTTGTATATGTCATACCTTTATTTCATTTTGACTTAGTAGAGTGAAGATTAGTTCTTGCTACTTCAAAAGCCTTTGACAACTTATATTTGAAATCAGCAACATGGTCAAGAAGATTAATCTCTTAATCTTTGATTGAAAAAAGTTTCTCTTTTTTAATAACTTCAATGGTCCATGGATAGTATGTCCATAATCAAGTTCAAAACGACTAAACCTAATGATTCTTGAACTGATTCCCTAAACAGCCAACAACTGTAAACGAGCATCTTTGTCCCAATGTTTTCCCATATCATAGCAATGTGACCAAATCATATTCTTCAAAGTCTGATGAAATCTGTCTAAAGCTCCTTGACTTTCAGGGTGATGGGCAGATGACTGAAACTGTTGGATGCATAATTTATGCATAAATTACTGGAAAATTCCAGACATAAAATTGACCCTTGATCAGCCTGGAGAGAGTTGGAAAGTATAAAAAAAACATTATCAAAGCTTTCACTATGGTTTTAGTTTTAATATTACTCAAAGAATTGGCTCAGGAAATCTTGTGGATGCATACACTATGGTCAACAAGTACTGGTTGCCTGACTTGGTCTTAGATAAGGGGCGACAGTCTACCATTATTCTGCTAAATGGTCTTTCCAAACTTGCCAGACCCAACTCTCCTGTTGCTACTGTGCTGGTCAATATCACTGTGTCACAGTCTGAATTCTGCCTCTTCAACTGCATTTTACTGCCACCCACTTCTTCACTGTCCTTACTTCTACTGCTGCTCCTCTCACCTTCTCATCTGCACTCTCTTTCAACATCACCTGCTTGCCCTTAGTCACCTTGAACTCTTCTGTCAGAGATGATAGTGGTAACTGAAGCTTGCTGCTGGTACTGTACAAGCTGATACTGCTGAAACTCTTTGTCACTCCCATCCATCGTCACATATATGTATTAAATATTCACTCGATTCCAGTCTTTATCACAACCTATGACGTAGTAATGGCCTAAGCGACTGGCATCAACTGATTATCTCTGTGTTTATGATACAACAAAAGGCCTAAATAACTGACGTCACATGATTATCACTGTGTTTATAGCATAACAAAGGCCTAAGTGACCACTGGCATCACATGAGTATAACTGTCTTTAAGGCATGCCAATACTCTACATAACTGGCATCACATGATTATCACTGTTTAAGGCATAACAATGGCCTAAGTGACTAGTATCATATGATTATCAATGTTTATGGTACAAAAAAAGCCTACTTTCCTGGCATCATATGATTGTCACAGTGTTTAAAGCATGACAATGGCCTAAGTGACTGGCATTAAACGATTATATCTGTTTACAGTATGACAATGGTCTAAGTGGCTGGCATCAAATGATTATCAATGTCTTTAAAGTATGACAATGGCCTAAATGACTGGCATCACATGATTATATCTGTTTAAGGCATGACAATGGTCTAAGTGACTATTGTCACATGATTATCACTGTGTTTATGGCATAACAATGGCCTAAGTGACTTGCATTACATGATTATCTGTGTTTAAGGCATGAAAAAGGCCAAAGTGACTGGCATCACATGAGTATCACCGTGTTTTGGTATAACAAAGGCTTAAGCGACTTGCATCACGTGATTATCAATGTGTTTATGGCATGACACTTGTATTACGTGGCTGGCATATATGCTTATCACAGTGTTTATGGCATGACAATATCTTAAGTGACTGGCATAACATGATTATCTCAATGTTTATGGCACAACACTGTTGTAAGTGGCTGGCATCATGTGATAATAATCGTGTTTAAAACATAACTCAAGCCTTAATGATTGGCATATTATGATTATCACAGTGTTTAAAGCATGGTACTGGCCTAAGTGATCAGCATCTTATGATTATCACAGTATTTAAAGCATGATAATGGCCTAAGTGATCGGCATTTTATGATTATCACAGTATTTAAAGCATGATACTGGCCTAAGTGATCGGCATCTTATGATTATCACAGTATTTAAAGCATGATATTGGCCTAAGTGATCAGCATCTTATGATTATCACAGTATTTAAAGCATGATAATGGCCTAAGTGATCGGCATCTTATGATTATCACAGTATTTAAAGCATGATACTGGCCTAAGTGATCGGCATCTTATGATTATCAGTGTTTAAGGAATAACACTGGCTTAAGTGACTGGAAACATGCGATTTATGACAGTGTTTATGGGACATGCAGAATGAAATAAAAACTCGAAATAAAAATATCTCAGTTATAACGATCTGGATAAGTGAGGAGGGTGTTTTATGGCGGATTACAGGAGTGTATCTTTCGCGAGCTTCATATATCGTGATGACATTGATGATGTTTATAAGGCACATAGCAAGTTACTGGATGATGCATTCATTTAACACCTTTCCATGAAGGAGAAAAATAAAAGAAAGCACAATGCCCCATTTATGAACATATACTTAAAAAAGCAAGAAATCAAAAAGAATGTTATTTTGAAAATCGAACAGATGCAGAACAAATAAAATTGGAACAAATATATAATTAGAAGAAACCTTGTCACAAATGTAAAATGAAAGTCTAAATAACTGTATTTCATTAAAAGACATGATGGTGGAGCAATGTCAACTGATTTTTGGCTAACAATTCCTCCATGACAAATAAAGGCAAAATTAATTATAATACTATACAGTACCACTGATGGAGAAAGGTAAAAGTATATAAAATCAGTACGAAGTATGGAACATTTTAAGAACTTTTTTGTCAGTGTTTTAAGAATATCGGTATGATACCGAATGCATTATTTTCCAAACAATTCATGGCAGCTGAACTTGCCCTAAAGAAAGTCATTTTGAGAAAGTTTCAGAGTAAAAGATTAAATTTTCTCAGAATTCATTGGTATGAATAAATTATCTCTAAATACATTGGTATGGAAGAAATTATCTCTAAATGCATTATGAAGAAATTATATCTAAATGCATTATGAAGAAATTATCTCTAAATGCATTGGTATGAAGAAATTATCTCTAAATGCATTATGAAGAAATTATCTCTAAATGCATGGTATGAAGAAATTATCTCTAAATGCATTACAAAGAAATTATCTCTAAATGCATGGTATGAAGAAATGATCTCTAAATGCATCGGTATGCTCTAAATGCATTATGAAGAAATCATGTCTTAATGAATAGTATGAAGAAATTAATTCTAAACGCATTGCTATGAAGAAATTATCTCTAAGTGCATGATACAAAGAAATTATCTCTAAATGCATTGGTATAGAAGAAATTATCTCTAAATGCATTATGAAAAATCATCTTTAAATGCATGGTATGAAGAAATTATCTCTAAATGCATTGGCATGAAGAAATTATCTCTAAAGGCATGATATGAAGAAATTATCTTTAAATGAATTATGAAGAAATTATCTCTAAATGCATTGGTATGAAAAAATTATCTCTAAATGCATTATGAAGAAATTATCTCTGCATGATATGAAGAAATTATCTCTAAATTGGTATGAAGAAATTATCTCTAAATGCATGGTGTGAAGAAATTATCTCTAAATGCATTGGTATGAAGAAATTAGCTCTAAATGCAAGATATGAAGAAATTATTTCTAAATGCATTGGTATAGAAGAAATTATCTCTAAATGCATTATGAAGAAATTATCTCTAAATGCATGGTATGAAGAAATTATCTTTAAATGCATTATGAAGAAAGTATCTCTAAATGCATCATGAAGAAATTATCTCTAAATGCATGGTATGAAGAAATTATCTCTAAGCGCATAATGAAGAAATTATCTCTAAATGCATTGGTATGAAGAAATTATCTCTAAATGCATTATGAAGAAGAAATTATCTCTAAATGCATGGCAGGGAAGAAATTATCTCTAAATGCATGGCATGAAGAAATTATCTCTAAATGCATTATGAAGAAATTATCCTTAAATGCAATGGTAGGAAGAAATTACCTCTAAATGCATGGTATGGAAGAAATTATCTCTAATAGCATTGGTATGAAGAAATTATCTCTAAATGCATTATGAAGAAATTATCTCTAAATGCATTGGTATGAAGAAATTATCTCTAAATGCATGGCATGGAAGAAATTATCTCTAAATGCATTATGAAGAAATTATCTCTAAATGCATGGTATGAAGAAATTACCTCTAAATGCATTATGAAGAAATTATCCCTAAATGCAATGGTAGGAAGAAATTATCTCTAAATGCATGGTATGGAAGAAATTATCTCTAAATGCATTGGTATGAAGAAGGCAACTGATGTAGATTCACATATCCTCCCAAATTCTACAATTGAGTAAACCAGTATGATTAGGTTTAATTACAGATGTTCCACATATAGCCATTAATTCAAACGAATTCTCAAAGCAATGAAAGAAAGCGTAACTCCAGTGCATAAGAAAACGTATTGTTTAGATTAATACAATTATCCACTAGCAATCAATTTGACAATTGTGTCAAAACTCTTTGAAAGCAATAGGTGAATGGATATTTTAGCAACATATTCGATCCACTGCTGACAACTTTCACGAGTGTCAGGACTGGATACAACTGTCAAATCATTTTGATTGCTATCTCAGAGAAATGGCGGAGAGCTCTGAATACAGAATGTTATGTTGGTTAGTTTTAATGGATTTATCCAAGGTTTGTGACTGGCTTCATCACCGGCTTATTAAAAAGAGGTTGACATCCTGTGGGTTGCACGATAGGGCTACTGAATTATTTAATAGTTACATGGGTAACAGATAACATGTTCATTTAAGGCGGTTACATAAGTGACTAAAGTTGTACTAAATGGTTCTTTGCTAGGCCTAACAATCAGCATTACATATGTTAAGGACAGTTTGCATTCTACCAAGATAACTACATAACAGTCTTGAAATTCTTACATCAACCTTGAAAGTGAAAGTATGCTCCTGGCCAATGATTTCTGGATAACCAGAATGGCAAACCCATATAAATTCCAGGATCTAGCAATAGGACAGAAAATGTTTTATCAAAAATGACTTACTTTTGGAGATACTGTAATGACATGTAAAAATCGCATTGCCAAAGATATTTTAAAATATTTAAAAGGATCGGACATTATCTGACACTAGAGACAAGTATAGCTATATGCCATGCATCTATCGTGTCAGATTTTAATTTGTGCTCTATGGTATGGCATTAATGTGGCCCAACGTATACATATAAAAGGTATTAGCCCTCCATACTTACTGATATGGAGTTACCCATATGTTTAAAATCAGACGCTCAGTTGTCAGCTTCATATCAATAAAATTTACACAGGACAGTTGACATGACTTTGGAAAAAAAACATTTAAATATTGTATGGGTCAAGCATTTTCTGTTAAAATAAAGCTTACTCCTCTCTTCTTTGCTGTTCATTGTCATAAAGCCATAGTTATCAGCATATATTCCAATTTATTCAGGGATTATTTCACTTTTTCCCTAGGCCTTGCTGAAGTGATCTGTTTGTTTCCCTATTTACTGGATTTACTATAACAAATCAAAATCACTTTATTTCAATAATGACCGCTCCGGTGGCATAAGTGGTTAGAGCGTCCGCCTTGGATGCGGGAGGTCGTGGTTCGAACCCCAGTTGAGTCATATCAGAGACTTGTAAAAATGGTACTAGCAGGTGCCTTGCGTGGCACTCAGAGATTAGTGTTAGAACTGGTTGGCCTGGTGTCAGGATAATGTGACTGGGTGGGACATGATGCGACATGTCTGCCACACTGCAGACATCATAGCATTATGACACAAATTGTTGAAGCTACTTTAAGTCCAAATCTCTCTCTCTCATTCTATATACTAATCATTATAATATATGTTTAAAAAAAACATCAGACAAAAAATTATGTTTACAACTTATAATCATAAGAAGTCGTTCAGTGCAAAACCCATGTCACTTTAACCATCTGTTCTGGTGAAGCATCCATAACACAATTCAGATATTCAAGATGACAATCATGTCAGCCACGTTCATGTCATATTGGCATCATTTTCATTTTGGACAAACCAGGCATGATAAGAAGTCTTCAGCCAAAAGCCCATATAGCACTGGTCATCCATTTATGTGAAGTACATATAACAAGATTTAGCAGACATGATGGAGTTAAAATCTGGATCATTTTCATTTGGTGTTGAGTTGACACCATACATCTTCTAATGAAAACCCCCAAGTACACATGATCATCCATTTAGGATGAGTAATAACAACAAAATGTTGATGATGACTGCCGTATTAGAGGATCAACAAGACATATCAACCCCAAACTGATAGGACCAACCATTCAGGATGGGTAGCAATAACACAATTGTCAAGGTGGCTGCCATGGTGGCCAACTTTCATTTCAGATTGACACCGTTTTAATTTATGACCAACTAGATGTCATAATAATGGGGATGCCCAAGAATGGACATGCAAGGTAACCGTCAGATGGACACCAGCTGGTAAGCGCAAATGCGGACAGCCAAAGATAACATGGCGAAGGGCAGTGATGACCGAGCTGGAAGAGACAGGACTTTCCTGGGGTGTGGCACAAGCCATTGTTCAAGACTGATCTAGATGGCAGAAGACAGTTGCAGCCTTATGTCCCAGACGGGACGAGGAGGACGAACTAAAATGTCATCAGTTCAGGCAACTTAGCGATAACAAGATTTTCAAGATGGACGCCCTGGCAGCCATTTCTGACGTCCATGGCTATCTACTATAGTTAGGAGCACCTTGCCATCATAGTCTCTTAATAGTGGAAACACAAGGAATAGCGATTAGAAAAGTTTTCAACATGGCTGCCGTGACCAAGTCAGATCGGCACCAATTGCACTTATAACCAACCAGAAGTCTTTAAGTAAAAACCTCATGTCCATACCGCCATCCATTAAGGAGTAGCGGAAAAGTTTATTTAAGAAGGATGCCATGGGCCATGTTATTTAGGTGTACGACCTATTATAAAAAAATGTCTTTCAGTAAAACCCCATGTCAATAGGACCATCTATTCAGGAGGAGCAGTGTTTGCATAATATAAGATGGTTTCCTTGGCTGACAAATTTAATGTTATCTTGGGAAAATTTTCATTTAGGCCTAACTAGACCTTGGGATGAATGTGTCTGCAATGTTTCGTGGCAATCTTTCCAGTAGTGTATGGTGAGTAGCAATTAACAAAATTGTGCTATTGGACGCCAAATGATGGACAACAGCCAGTGAAACTCTGTTTCAGAACGTATTAGTATTGTACACCCTAGAGGCCGGATTTTACTCTGTGGCAGTCAGTCTTTGGGTAACATTAGATAGACAGGCAGTATGATCATTTCTGGAGCACAGTTAATGCATCAGTAATTATAGGTTACGGCATTTGTATGGGAAAATATGATCGAGTTTTTCGGATGGCTATACTGCACGACCTTGGGAGTGCAGTATATCCATCCGACAAAACGAGTTCATATTTTCCCATACGAATGCAGTAACTTTTTATTATATGGTCATTTTCTTATTCTACCCAAGGCTTAAATATATTAACAAAAATACACTACTAGAAACAAAGTAACTGAATGTATGCCGTATTCCACACTAAATACACAAGCGTAGCTGCATAATTACACAACAACATTATTAATGCGCACGTAACTCCGCCCAGACAAATTTGAAGTTGGTCGCGCGCTAGACATAAGTTTCGAAAGAAAATGGCATTTGGTCTACTTAAAATTGAAATTTGGATTAATATTGTTAATGAATGCGCATTGCAACAACTTTTCCATTTGTTCTGGAATGAATATGTTTTGGTATTTTTGTCGATTCGACGCAATTTTGTGATTATGGTCTGGATTTATCTCCATGAAGTAACTTACATCGGATTACAGCAGCGTCTGCCAGTTTAATCGTATTGAAGTGTGTTGACATCGGCGTGCGTGTTTCTGTTCTGTCATTGAATGATTCAAATCATAATGTGGGAAAAATATGAAGTCTTTCAATTGCAATTATCAAAAAGACTCTGTGGAATTTAATGTTTATTTGATTTTGAGTGCAGTAAGGAGGATTTAACTGCACTTGGAATATACTCAAAAATACAGTACAATTTCGAACTGTGTAATCAACCTTGAGAACCCATGACATGGCTCATGTAATTCGGATTTGCAAAACTACGAAAGTATATTTTGAGGAAATTCAGGATGTAAAATTGTAAGTATATTTTTGCCATTTTTATTACCAGCTAAAGAAGACAGTTTATGTCTTATAACTTGCATGTTATTGTAAGGACCCTGTTTGGCATCTATAGCTAGCCTAAATCTGAAACATTGTATCAAAAAAGTTAACGCGGAATGTGCCAAAGCTGCTGATATATGGCAGTCCATGAAACATTTGCTAGTATGTGGCAGTCCATGAAATATCTGCTTTAGTTCATTCAGAAAACATTGTTTGTTTACAATAGAAAGTAGTTCCTTTATTCGCATGCATTCAGTATGAATTCAGCGCGAGGGTGCAATATCGGGAAATATTGAACAATTCGGACAATGTAAAGTTAACGGAGAAAAAAGTGAGCATATAATAATTACCTTGATTAGCCACTACAGCGGTCCTAACATAAAAAACATGCAGTCCACCCGTCTAATTCCTATACTCATTTACATGAATAATGCATAGTTTTATCTGTTGATGGTAACCTGTTACAAAATAAAATGAATAGTTATTAATATGTATGGTTTTTCATTGAATTCACATATTTGGTCTAAGTGCACTTTTCATAAAGGGCCTTCTGTGTCGGCTAGGATGTATGCATCATGAAAAAATATGTGGTGATGAGCTAAACACATATACATGTACATGTGTAATTAAAATACTTTAATCAGCCGTATGCCATTGTGACCTTCACAAGTTGAAAGAGTGCAGTATTAACAGATGCATCTAGTTTCATGATTCGAATTTAAACATCACCACAAATATTAACGTTAAACAAAATGTCAACAAAGTCACCGAAAAACGAAATTGAGATAACAATGATGTCTATCTGCAATAAGGGCGTATTTCTCAAAATATATATGCTCACCAAGTTTCATGATTCTTTGTTGGATAATGTGCATTTGGCATGGCAAAAACTAGTGTGGACAATGTGCTAAATGCAAAAACTTAACCAAAACCAGGTTAAAAAAATATAGGTCACAACGAACTGTAACTTGTCTACTAACTGAGATACATATCCGAACCTTCAAGCATAAACTGTCTATGAAATGAACAACAAAAATATAAAAAAATTAAACTCAAGTAAAGTGATGCACACAACACAAGGTGTATTGCCCTACTTCTGCAATGAATGAGAAGTGTTCATTTAGATGCAACCCCTAACAAACTTTCCTGATTCTAGATAGAATACTATGTATATAGTATGCAAACGTATGTGGTCATGAGCTAAACACAAAAAACTTAACCAAAGACAGTAAAATTGTAGGTTACCGTGACCTTTTTGCATGGTTATGGTATTACGACTCTATTGTCTTAAAACAAGCAATAGAAAAGAGTAAGAATCAACAACCCTTGTAAAATTCAACAAATAATTTTTCCATAGAATACAAAGTGAAAATATAATAAAGGAACTTCGGGTATTGCAAATTAAATTCCAAATAATACTAGAATTACAGACACAAATCCTAATTATTGAAGTTCTGAATAAACTTTAGTAGAAATCCAAATTAAATCCAAACTCAAAATGTTGATATGCCTGTGGTGGCCCATAGAATGTTGATGTGCCAACAGTTTTTTTGTTGGATCACAATAATACAATCCAAGAATTAAATCATTATTTGAAATTTCACTTAAATTCAAGTCTCTATTTCCAAGAACGTTATTTTAGTGGAGTACTTTGTATTTCCAGAAAAGAATCACTTAAATTAAATAATTTCAATAAATAAAATTCCCGCCAAAAATGAATTTATGGACACAACAATAACACAACTGATTCTGCCAAGATCTTAAAGCATGAATAAATACTTTTTCCAGTAACAAGATTATATGGTCTTCTACTTGACCTCAGGTCACAATAAGTATTTTCTAATAAAAAGTATGACCTAATGGAAAATATCCTTCTAGAATGATCGTAATGTTTACTAGATAAAATGTCAGTTATAATTAGAGGGTCTGTTACTAAAATTATAATACAGAATATGGAATACGTCATGTGAGCCATGTATGTTTATAGGGGAATTCCAATAATCTAGACCCAGACCCAAGTAATATGTTTACTTCTATTATTAATGATCCTAATATTAAACCCATACACACTGAGAATATTTCAGCTATGTATTAGTTGTTTACAGAATAAAAAGAATCAATAATTCAGGTCAAGTAGAAAATGAACTCGATTTTGGACATGGTCAAGTCCAACATACAATGTTACAATACAATAGTATATAACGAAATAAAACTAGTTTTAAAAAAGTAACAAACAATGCAAATTAAATATACCTAAGAATGGTATTGATATAGATGTATACATTTGTCTAGTATGCTGGATGAGTTACACACATTAACCAAATTCAGTGATGCATCATATGGGAGTCAAAGAGACCAACAATTGTCTGGATGGTTTAGTACTTGTCAAGATGCATCCCCTCACAAAGTCTTAGGATTCCGGAGGAAAAACAGATTCAAAGTAAAATTAAACCCCAAGTCAGTAAAGTGTGACATATTGGTCAAAGTGACATACTTCTGTGTTGATGGTGATGCACTCTTCAAGATTCATTCCTTCATCAAGAGTCATGATTTTATGCATAATAGTATGTATCAAGGGTAAATAAAGCCATAAGTGCAACGCAGATCTTAACCTAAAGCTCAGTCAAGTATGAAATGTAGATCACAGTGAGCTTTTTATGTTGAAAGGGTATAGTATTAAACTATTAATAGAGATGCGTGCAGTCGTTGATCTTGATGATTCTATCATGGACAGAGCATAGTAAATAATCTTAAAACTCAACATATACATGATTCCAGGTATAACACTATGTATATTGGGTGTGAAAAAAAATGAGGTGAACGCAAAAAACTCGACCAAGAAAATACCAATAATATACATATACAAAGCTGGCATTCTTAACTTTACTTTAACCTAGCACCATATAACTGAGGCAGCCGACAACCCCCACATCGCCAAAGCCCCGATTCTATAATCTGGTCCTTGTAAAAATGTTGATATCTTTGTTGCTAAAAGCCAATCCGATCCGTGTATATAAGCCTGGTTGGCAAGATGAAATCCACAAGGGCCAACCATTTCAGTGAAGCATGACAACAATAACACCCACATACGGTCTGAGGGTGCAAAAAAAAAAATTATGGGCAGTGCATAGGTGTCAACCCCTTGAGATTAAAACCTGTACGCCAGACCAATAAAAACCTTACAAAGACAAAAAAAAAAAAAACCTTACATGAAAAAATGTATTCATACATTATATAAGATCAACAGTTTTAAAACAACAAATGCTATACACAAAGTATTTTTACACATATTTACATAATTATTTACATTTCTGAAACTTTATTTCATTTTTTTTACTTATAACAGTATCATCTTCCTCCTTTGGCTGAGCAAAGAAGCTTTTGATGGATGCTCCCTTCTTCATTTCAAAATTTCTTTCATGTAGTTTTGTCCTGAAGTGTTCCTCCAGATCATATATGCCCGACGCCACCACTTTAATGTCTTTACTGCATATTTTACAACAAGCATGGGAAGATCCTAACTTGGATACATCTACAATATCAGGGAAAACTTTAATCCAATCAGTCTGAAACTTGCCACGACCTCCATCAGTGTCTTCATGCTTGCATTTCTTCGAGTTAGGCTCAGCCATTCGATGGATGGAATATTTCAACTGGATGAAAGAAAACAAATTAAAAATTTAGATTTAACATGTGATATAGGAAGATCTCCCGATTACAAATGTGTTATGAGTTTATATTTTTCCCCATAAACCCCAAGATATTATGCCAGGAGCTATCCAAAAATAGAAATCTAGAAATAAAAAAAATTTACAAAGTAGGAGGCCAGAAGTTTATACCTCATAAGCTGTACATCGTTTCTATTAAAATGCGTATCTGGTGTTTGAAAAGTTATGAATTTGCTATATGGTGTACTGATTTTGGTCCCAAACTTGATATAAATTGGCAGTGTTACATATTTTTGAGCCATGAGAATGATATCACTCGGTATCTGTACTACTTCCACATTATTGCAATGCATCTTCCTGTTTACATTACATATCTGACAAACTTAATTCAAAACTATGACAGCACGATAAAATGCCAGTGCTAAATTCAGCAGACTATTTATTTTCAACTAGTATATTGTTAAACATTTTAATAAATCGACTTTATCTCCACACAGAAAAGTCGGACGAATTACGGTTACACCAACATGACTGCCACACTATGCAAAGTATGAAAATTGATGCAAACTTTATGCATTTGATAGTAATAAGTATAAATAAAAAAATAATATATAAAATATGGAAACATACTTACACAGGTAGTTAGTCAATATTAGAAATCTGAGTGAGCGTCAAATTTCAGAGCGATAAACGACAAGATCTTCACACACAGGAGTTGAACCATGAGTGAAACTCGTTTCATTATCTAATGAAAAGCACGGTTTTGATTATGATTTGATTGGTTGTTTCAGGCCACCCTGATCTCTTTGAATTCTCGTTCTTAAAAAAAATTATCCCAAAGTCCCAGATGCACACAAAACGAAAAAAAAATTTTTAAAAATTAAAAATTTTATACGAAAAACCATACAAAACGGTTGTACGGCTGTACACTGATGAGAAAGGAAAAAGCCGTACAAAGTACGGGTAAACTGTACAAGTTAACACCTATGGCAGTGTATGTCGCTGCGTTTACTGAGTTTGATGTGCATTTTAGGATATCCGCTGACCACGGATGTGTAATTAAATCGTTGTTTCAATAATAATAATGAGTGATTCTGCGCTAACCATAGAATCTCGCACAGCTAAATTAGACGACAATGACTAAAGGCTATTAAGAAATATTTCCCCATCCGTGATTCTGTGAAACAGCAACTACAACAACATCAGGAAGCTCTAGTGGAATTTACAGAAGGTACGGAACATTTAAACTAATTGTCGAACTAACCCAAAAAATTGTTACAGCAACTGAAACAACACGAAAAACTCTCAAGACATTACTGTCGGATATTGCTGGTCATCTTCAACATGCTCAACCACCCCAGCAACCTGTACAGCCACAACCCAAAGATCAACCACCACCAAAAGTTAGAACTAGCATAATAGATAAATTAAATTTACTGAAGAAGGTTTTGCCTCTATCTGGGATAAAGACCAAATACTTGATATTGCATCTGGTGATAGATATCAATATGTAAAACCCGAATATATTAAAACTCTAAAAGCTGGTGATTGAGTTAAAGATGTATATCACGCTGCTATTAATACTCAGCAAATTAGATCTGAGTATGATGCTAATAATTTTTAACTCTTTTATCGGGCAGTGGAGGAACATTTTACAGTGATAAGACAGAAAATGGAAGAAAAACATAAAGAAATGAGGCATCAACTTGAGGAAGCAGCCAAAAGGAGAATATCGTAAGTAACAACCAGATCCGGAATTATGAAAAAAAAAGGCAGAAGCCAAGTTGGGGGCCCTGCCCAGCACTCTGGAACCACATCATGAATCGTCACCTGAAGGAACAACCGGAAGTGGCCTTGCCACTCGCAATTGTGGTTGTAAAATCCAAACCTCTTCGGCGATTTACTTTAAACTTTGTTCCAATAACGTCCTCGCTGATGTTGATTGACTATAAATTTTGATTGGTGCAAGACGAAATGGCAATAATTCCCCCGAAATCATCAATGTAGCAGCTGCTAGTTCTCAGTGATTAGTCACAGGTGGTGTCATGGACATCAGCATCTACTGGTCACTAATTGATGAAATTAGCGACAATTGCTATGGTGATTGATCAATTAGATCAGCGATAACAAAATAACATGATCAAACACAATGCTCAGCGTGGACCTGTGGTGGTCAGGGTGATAAATTCAAGATAACCAGTACATAAAGTTACCTACGGAGATGGGATTGATGATGTTAAGGATAGCCCCAAAAGCGATCCCGATCTCAAAACAGTTAGGAATGAAAGCCATCAACGGTGTTCATGATAAAGGTATTGACGCTGTTGGTGATGCCGCTGGTAAAGCATTCTCAGCGATCCAAGACAGGCTCACTCAATTAATACAACAAACACAGCAGCTGCAGCCAGTAAAAAGCCAAGCACCGACATGATGTCAGCAAGTTTCAGTGAAATAATAAATCAAGCCGCAAATGAACGACTAAAAGAATTAGCTGGTGTGCCATCAGCCAGCGTTCCATTGACAAAACAACAACCTGTAGAGAAGGAAAAAATATAACTGCAAACCTAATAGCGGGAAGTAGCCTGGCTCGATGTCGTCGCTGATCCACCACTTACTGATCAGTGTTAGAACATCATTTTAGACATCAATAAATAAAATTAAATGTTCAAGTGTATATCTGATTCCGAATTTTACATAGATACACCAGTACTTAAAGACAAGTCTGTGCATGATTATCAATATTATTCTTATGAAGCACAAGAACCAAACCAACGCGGACGAATCGAAGTACAAGTTCAAGATACATCTAGGTATCTCTTGCCCACCAAGGCATTCACTGAAGTTCAGGGTAGACTTTTGAAAACCGACGGTAATCCATATGCCAATCAAATGGGTGGGTGGAGTTATTCAACAGTGCATGATATATTATCGATGGCCGAGAAATCAAGCTATGTGATGATAATGTTGACCCTACCCTGACGATATTGGGTTTCACAAGATATTCCGATGATTATTCATGGTCCACGGGTCCGTCAATGGTGTTTGCAAGGGACACCATGGATAAAGCCGATAACCGACTTTATCTTCGTCGAAGGCCTAGATGTAAGCTTGAAACAAATGACGCAGTTGTCAAGGATGTACTCATCGACCACAATTCGAATTTCAACTTAGGATTCGCAACATGTAAAAATCAAATTGATGCTTAAAGGAGATTTAGCTATGTTACACCGCTGTCACATATCTTTGGTTTCTGCAGAAATTTCAGAAAAGTTATCTTTGGGGCGAAATATACAGTTGCACTAGTTCAACGTGGCACTGATGATGAAGCTATCTGGCACGCTGCAGGTGTTGATGCAGCTGCATCTGCGGAACTGCACGGGGATGTGACGCTGACAGAACTGGCCTTGTGGATGCCAACAATGATACCATTGCTTGCTAAAGAATAACAGTTGCTATCGTTTATAGAGCGCAGTGGTAAATCAACATTTGTCGTGGCTGACAATGACTACAGACTCAATCACAAGCACAACTGTTGGTACACTTACATGGCAGATCTCGTCACAACAGGGAGTTTCTGCACCACAACATGTATTTGTAGATTTTAAGGATGCTCGCAGGCAGAATTCAAAGATAAGAACCGTAACTGTGTTTGACACGCTCGGGGTTAGTGACGTTTCTCTGAGAATAAATGGACATGAGAACCATCTGAAGAAGTGTTGCTTGATTTTGAGAACAATCATGCTGTACGTGCGCATGTAACATCGTTTGATGACATTTAAGGGACGCGATCAGAATGCTGATTCCAGTTTGCAGATATCTCAGCAGGATTTCACAAGGCTATATCCGATCCATTATTTCTCACTGGAACACTTGGATTTGTTTATATAATCTCTCATTAACATACATTTTCGAGATCGCATAGGTCCACTATCGTCTGGTGTTACTGATTATAGAACAATCGCTGTTATACAGACATTAACGGATTCATCCATATGCAGTCCAGAAGTACTTGCTTTACTTACCACTGTGTCAAGGTCAGCAAAGCCGCCGCATAAAGTCGTGCACGAGTACACTAGGGGTCATTTTAAACTGGGTAGAAGTTTATAATGGTAGATATTTACGGAAGGTCTCTTGCTAGAGTTAAGAAACCTGGTCTTGGTGACATTGATTTATCTGCTTATGCAACACAAGATGAACTTGCTGATCTTATGACTCTCACCAGGGTTGACTGGGATGAGGTTGTTGTTTTTCAGGATCAACATGGGCAGATAAAGACAAGCAATATTAGGTGGGCTGATATTGTCTGGAGAATTTTAGGTGGGACCGCCGATAATATCCCGGTATTTATTGATCGAGGAAGAGAATCAGAGACTCAAGCATAAAACTGGTGATACAAAGACTAGAAAACTCAGCATGAACGTAAATGAAATGGTTGTTCTGAGAGAACCAGAGTCTGACCACAATGACGCAACAAAGAAATACGTGGACCACAGCAACCCCAAGACTGATAGAAAATTAGCCACGATGCGAGCTTAGTATGACATTCACGTAAATGCATTTACTGGTCTTCGCAGAAACTTTCAACGACTTGATGAAGTCACTGATGATTTCTTTGGAAATCCAATGGTTTTCAACGTGAAGTTCACTGAAATTAACACAAAACTCAGCGATCTACTCAACGTTCAAACGTCAGTCGTGGCGATCAACAAAACGCTCACAGATATATCCAGCAGAATCTCCGACGTAGCTGGGCGCGTCAAAAATATTGATGCAAGTGTAATTCATACTGCTCCGTTCAACAATGTGGTATACACAGTGGGGTCTGGATCAGCAACATAGTCAAAACAAAATAACACCATCAAATATACCACTGAGGTCATAGGGGTGTACAGGCTCTCCATGTTTAGCTCTGCGAAACTTAGGATAATTACAACATATCCATGGCATCATTCAACCGATAGATTTTCAGGAACTGTGTCAATCGTGCTAAATCAGAATACCAAGGAAATATTCATATTGGATCCTGAAGACAAACAATTAATGTCAACAACGTATTGGTGGTGTCTGGAATTTGTCGAGGAAACATCTCAAATGATTACTTAGCATATAAGGCAGCGTGACAATGAATTCCACACAGTCTTACAGATATAATCAAGCATGTGCATGGAAGGCATCGCTGGAAAAAAAATCATCGACGAGCACATGAAAAAACAAACAAACAAAAAAATACCATAGGCATATCATCATCGACGATGTTGTTATATGCAGTGTCCCCATTGGTCGCTGTAACAACACCGTTAATCGGTACATTATCAGTGATGCAGGTGATATTGCCAGTGATAGGAATCAGTATCACTGATGTTGTCGGCACTGCTGAAATCCTTAATATTATCGCGAAAAAACTATCAACATGTGCGGTTAAGAAATTACATGAACACACTGAAATAACGTGGCCGGCGATGCATGCATGTATAAATATATCATCGATACTGTCAACGGGGTTAAACAACGGTGTAATATCAGACAGTGAATTTGCTGAAATTTGCTGTTGTTGTTGTTATTGTTGTAGGGTTTAACGCCATTATTCAGCACAAGATAGGCTATACATGGCGGTCAGTATAAATGGTGGAGGAAGAAAGCGGGAAAACCTCAGAAAGAACCACCGACCCATGAGAAGCTTTCTCACATACCCACATTGGCCAAACCCGAGCCTCGAACCCACGCAGACTGAGGTGTGATGGCACTGATCTGTAACGGTGAGCACTTTAGACCACTCGGCCACTCGGGTCCCAGCTGAAATTAGTGATATTTATTATCTGTATCACAAGAACGTAACCATCCTGACGCCGTCAGCAATGTTACCAACACCATATTTAGAATCCATATAATATAATAATGACCGCAGAAATGACCACACGACTGTAACAGATCATCGCTAACACAACGCCGTCGACGAACAAAATGATATCAGCAACGTCAACACAACTGGAATTTGCTATTAGTTTTCCCACTCCAATAAAAACACCTGATGGCACAATTATGACTTTATTATAATTGGCCAAATATCAGATTAAAACCATTTGGTGGATTATCTGCTAACAATTCACTGGTATTCGCGTATAAGAATAAGGAGGGGTCAGAGGATCCCTACTGGGATGTCATTGGAATTCCAATAGGATCATATCAAATCAAAGAAATCAATAATGAATTTCAGCGTAGAATTAAATCTATAACAGGAAAAGAATCAAAGATCGCTATCAAAATACATGTTCCAAAGCTAAGTGCCACCACTGAAATATCAACGCCCAATTACGCCACTGACATATATCAGTCGTCGATCAGAACTGTGTTGGAATTGCTTCTTGTGGCACCCGCTGTTTTGCACTACCACAACCACAACAATCTGATTATTTATCAGACAAACAAGTAGTCATGAAAATTCCATAGTATAAAAATTTCTGTAATGGTTTATTAATGTGGACCCTCCCTACCAAAAAACAAATTAAAACCAGATGGTAAACAATACGTGGTATGTTTCTATGATGATGTATACCTGGGTGATTAAGACTTACTGAAGTAGTGAACAGACTTAATCTTCCTACTAAAAATATAATCGATAAATTAATGGAGGAATATAAAATCACACAAACAAATATGAGGGATCTACTGGAGAAGCATATACTTAGATATCTGAATCATGATCTTAAACAAAGAATCACTGAGACAGTACAGCATCTGAACCAGGTGAAATCTGATGCAGAACTTATTCAAAAATTTGTGATAAACACAGTAATTAACTGGGGTGATATGACTGGTGTAAACGGCACAAATGAAAAAACTGCATTTCTTGACCATTTTAAGATGGCTGAAGCCCAGCTGCCTACGTTCAAACTACACGGGTTGTATATCGATAAAATTCAGCAGGTTCTCAATAACATAATTGACTAATATTTTCCGAAGATCAATGCAGCATGGAGTAAAATGAAATGCCCTCCAGATATTCTCCGACATAACAACGATCTAATGAGTGGTGGTCGTCATGTATCGCTGGGCATAGTTAATATCACGTGGAGATTTCTGTGAATCTTATCTGTGATGCAACGGATGATAGCTATACCGTGGGTGGATCACAAGCACAGACTGGGCTGGCCCAGCAAGGATATATTCTTTATAACTTTTCTCCAGAGGTTTTTCTGGGTCATTTGATTGTGTCAGTGCCCTTTAAATCCTGTTTATTTACGATGTCATAATCCGTAGTTGTCACGAATACGTTTTCGTCTGACCGACCAGGATGGGCATCTGCTTAACATCTGCTGGAAAGAATCAACCTGTTAGTTTGTATTTGCTGTGAAACAGCCCATCGTGAAATGGTCCGACAAAAAAAAAAAATCGCATACCACCGCCAACAAAAAATATAACGAATCTTTTTTTGTTGCGGCGCGGTGAAACGTTATCTTTTTATACCCCATCATTTAGGGTGCTGCTGACATCATGATTCAGCATCGGATTGCTTGGATTCCGAATTGGATTCCACAAGCTTTCTTAGCTGTCTCATACGTACACCTACAGCTGCTCCAGTTCCATATTGGCGAGACAGCTCTGATCTATTTTTCAGTGGTGCTTGCCAGTGGAACAAATTTAGCAAATGTGCGATCATCGTCGACTAAACCAGTGGCGGGTAACCCAGCCAAGGACAATTCCAGTTTGCACTGCTGTAATTTGATAAATCTATATTCTGCTGCTAGTGTATATCTACCCTCTTCCCCGTCGCTGCCGTGTCATTTCAAAACCATCATTGATTTTTTTCAACATTAAGTTTAACTGCGAGACCATCTTGTTGTAATATTTCAATCTTAGAGATAATTGTGTTAATATTTTCTTGATTAATTATACAATAAAAAAAATTTCTTTAATAGTGTTGCTGTTTTAAGTGGCAAAATGACAGTAAGAGAAAATGAGCATTTAACTGCCGTTCCATGGGGTCCCTTCATGAGGTAACCTTCAATAAGGCTTTATTACTGGCGATTTTTTCCCATTTTTTTCTTACTGGCATTTTCATCTGGGGTGGGGTGGGGTGGGTTCCCCCCTCATGCTGTACGTGGACACCCCTCCCTCCCCAGCGAACCACTAGATGAGACACGAAATCCTAGAGGTTCATAGGGCTGTCCAGATCGAACTTCAATTACTCCCCGCGCACTACGGTCAACTGGATATGTACTAATCATTAATAGTTTTTGCCCGCCCACCACCAAGGCGAACCCAGAGGTGCAAAACTAACATCCCTAGTGGGGTTCAGAGTGGTGGTAAGCTAATTATCAATGATCAGTACATATCCTATTGACTTTTTAGCCAGGCGCAGCCCCCTCCCCATTATAATATTATTTTTTTACAAACATCGTCAAATTGTCCGTCCCATGATTTGAACCCGAACAGAGCTTCCGCTTGGTCGCAGAATAACCGCATTAACCTTTAAACCACCAGGCAACTTATAAGATATATGTGTTGGAACTGATATTTAAAGATACCCAGTGTCAATAACACAACAGGTGTGTTTGTAAGTGATTTACTTAAGTAAGATACCACTGTTTTTAAAATACATCTGTGTGTATGCTGTGATTTATCAGTACATCTGTGAGTGTCACTGTGATTTATCAGTGTTTTTCAAATACAGCCGGGTTGTTACCACTGTGATTTATCAGTACATCTGTTTGTATTGGACTATACCACTGCTACCTTAGTAGAGTAGTATAAATCGTGATTTCAGCATTTTAACACACATAATTCTGTTTTGTTTTCAACAGTGATAAGATTGATTATTGATTTTCTCTTCCATCGTCTGCTTGTAAAACTAGAAATGTCAAGAACGTTAATGTGCGGTCAAATGACTGTCCCTTCTTAACAACATGTATTATTTATTGGTCATTGAACTGAATACCTCACTGGAAATTCCCATGTTGTATAAATCAGCGTACGAAGGGTTCTGGTGGGTCGTAGTGGGTAAAAAATAAATACGGTACATTACTATATATACTGAAATCTTATTTTTTGATTATACCGCATCGATACAGCTGACGATATTTTGTTTTTAATTCATGTTTTATTTATATTTTAGTTGTGTTTTTACCTTATGTGGGTAATTTTATTTGATATTATTTACTTTGCAGCTACACTTTGTACTGAATTTGGATGAATATCAAAATATTTTCCAAAAGTCGATATTGACAAATGTTTTTCTTTCATCTGTCTGTTTTGAAAATCTATGATTTCTTTGTTGGTAGAAAATCGATGATTCTCTCAGTAGCTATTTTCAACCGAATTAAAATCTTTAGTCTTTTACTGTGGCACCCATGACATCCCTACGTCGTTCACAGTATTGTTTTAGCGCTCCATATTCACTCCCCCCCCCCATTGAACACAAAGTTCAGACATTCCCCTCACCTCCATTCCATATTTCACGCATGGTTTAGGCCCTGAAAATGTCCTCGCCGGACACTCGCTAAATGAGATTCACAATACTCGTTAAAACATATATTTCCCACATGGGGTTGTCGATCCAATCATAAGCTACTTACAAGTATCTTTTACTCATGACATTTTTATATAATATTCTGGGATAATGTTCAATTAGAGAAAAGCTTGCCTTAATTATACAATAGTTAGGTGGACTGCAGCAAAACAATTGCAAGAACAGTATTGTAATCTCACCGGTGTTAGACCAGTCCTTGCTAAGTCAAAACTTGACCAAGAAAATTTGCAAAATCAGATTAAATCATTAGAAACTACGAGAGAATAGTTTGCAAGATTATCTACTATTAAACTAGCCAAGGCCAGGTTTGATTTTGATAGAGTAGACTGTAAAATAAACGCCCACCGTTTGACAATTACACAAACATATCAGAATGGCCAAGGAGGAGTTCAAGCGGGATGGTGTAGTTCATGTTTGGTCAATGTTCCGGACAGATCGCGATGCCCATTATAGATAATTTTATTAGCTTTTACAATATATACAATGTGTTGCAATCAGATGACATGTATTGATGCTGCAATGAAAATTCTACACTTGGTCAACAGTTTCATCAGATTTCCAGGTAAACTTGTGCCTTGTCCATGTTAGACCGGGGTTGCTATGCGGCCTAACACCACAGGGATTTCTTGGTGACATATCGCGTTCATGTATTGAATTAGGACACGGTAGCCTTTGGAACACCAAATATAATCCCGTTGATGTTATTTCAGTTGATATGGTGGTTTGTTACCCCTCTCTAGTTTTCTTGGCGCAGGTGAATGTGAGCCGTATTTCTCATGATTTGGTCATTCAACACATGAAATGACCAGAGTTGCAATAAATGGTCTGCTGCCTGCAGTGTATCTAACTGGATTTGCTGAGATTGAATAATTTGAGCTTGCAGCAAACATACATACAGTTATTGTTGCTTGGTTTGGTCATCATTTTAATAAACCAGATACGGAGATAAATCTATCAGACTGCTGTGCAAAAAATAAACGTGGTTGGGCTTTAATAGTGCTATTGAGATATGCTTGATGCAGGGATACTGACATCACTGACAGTGAGCATGACGATAATTTCATATACGCCACAAAATAAATGGTTTGGTTGACAGAGGATGATGATATAGCGTTTGCAAAAGATATGAGCCGAAAAATTATTGGCAAATTTACCCAGGGAGCCTCGTCTGATAACAAGTGCCGCTGCACAACGTCAATTATGGACCAAGCAGAACTTGATTTTATAATTGCAGATACAGCAGCAAAAGGTGTATTAGCGTCCAGGGAGCGTGCAAACTTACCAAATGGAACAACGATCGATACCATCATCAGCTACTATGACGGCTATTCACCCCAGTTTACTCATCTCAGATCCTCGATGCTTGCATATGCATCAATAAACCTGTTATTGATGATTAACCGATTTCCAAATGATATTGTTCGAGTCGCCACGGACTCATTTTATATAAGTAAATAAAAACCATATCTTTTAAAAAAAACTTTCGAACACCGACTCAACTCTTTGGGGTCATTGGAGAATAAAAAATGAAGGAATACGTAATTATTCTGAATTTGCAGATTATAAACCTCATCGTGTTTATTACCGCAACGATAAATTATCACAGCTGTCATCGGCAACATCAATGAATGATCCTATTACATGACATAAAACTGTTTATCTTAATGGTCCTGGTGGTACTGGTAAAACAACACCTGCGTTAGAATTATTTAGGAATTCTGATACGGTAGTGCTAACACCCACTCAAAGACTTGTTAGAGAGATGAAACAGAGATGTGTTAAGTCTTGCACTTACCACAGCTTCTTTCGATGGCATGGTTATGCATGGACTCCAACGCGATTGGGTGACAAACATATTCACTAAATCATCATTTGGGACAAAATATGTACTGTGTCCCAAGAAATGTTAGAAATATGTCTTGGCTGGTTAGAAACAAAACAAACTGTAGTTATCATGTGCAGCGATCATGGGCAATCTCATCCTTTTACGGAAGAATCGCCACATAAATGACTGCAAGATCATGTAGATTATTATGAGGAAATGTTGATTGATCACCAGGTCTGCGAAGAAACATTACGAGTGCTGAAAGCATTAATTAGACTTCAGCCTGACATGATTCAATGTGAGATAACGCGCAGTGCAATTCCAGAAGCGACGATCGATGACTTGATAGTTGCGTTCACTTCAACGTAGATTATATGAGCTTCATAAGGAAAAATTTGCAATGTTGGCAGTCCCACTGTGTTATTGTCTAGCAGATATGTGTCACCAGAATATCCTCATTGATATTCCAGGAATGTGCCCTGTGGTGCAGCAAAATCTGGTTCTTAATGATATAGTTGTTGTCCCGTGGAGGCTATTGATGGGCTCTGGCACAACCATTGTCCTGGACACTAGGATATGCAAAACAATTCAATCATAGCAGGGACTAACACCTCATATACCAATATTTGGATTGTCGATGGTCGTGTTGAATGGTCAAATATAGTGCATTAAGCAGTATCAACTACAGAGAATTTTCTACAACAATTCCAAGATGGTTAAAATCAACCTCAGGTGGGATCAACCACTAAAATTCCCGGCATGGTAAAGAAAAAATTAGCTGGCTATCAGCAAGATGACAAAAATTAAAAACATGAGTTTGATCTAGATGCTGATTTTATCATGACACTGTAAGAAAGACAAAATAATAACACAATAATGTTGTGGCAGTATTTTTCTAATGATGTACGACAATTCACCATTGACAAAATCGATAGTAGTCTCCGCTACACATGTGAAAATGTCAGACTGACATGTCTCGAGAGTAACCGACGTCAAGGAGCTAGTGTTCCTTGCTAGCACAAATTCATGCTGGTGGTAATTGTGTTTTCAGGAATTACCTGCAGTTGTTCATGTACAAATCCACATTGAGAATCCGCCTGCCTGTAGATCTTACCACGTTGGAAATTTTAGGTGTGGTTCTACTCCAGAAAGGATCAGTTACTCTTTTTTTTTACCACCTTCAAGTTCACCAGGCTCATATAAATAACTGACTGTCACGTTGCTGCCCGGCACTAGTCACGCTGGCAAGTCGCGTTTCTTAGCCAGTATGTGTTTTTTCGGGATTGCATCGACGGGCTTAATAACAATTTCATGCGTGACTTCGCTCTTTAATGTGGCTATCACATGCGACAGTCTTGTGATTCACGAGATCTGTCCTTGCTCAGTAATCCCTGGGCATAATGATGTCCAAACAATCGCTCGGCAAACATTTGATTAAATCGTTCAACGATTGCCTGATCAGGATGTATTGTGGCGTGTCCACGTTTCATGTTAACGTTAGGTTGTTGCATCAGCGATGATATCGCGCTAAGAAATTCCCTGCCAGGATCAACCTGTAGCAATTGTGGCCAGCGCAGAGGTCCACGTCAATAAATTTTTTCAAATGCAGCTGTGACTTAAGTTGCTGTTTTAGTCAATAGCGGTTCAGCTTCCTTGTATCTACTTGCAACATCAACATTTGTCAACGCGTATTTATATGTACGAGTCTGTTGTTGGCGTGATGTGCCAGTGATAGTATCATGTAGTAAAAACAAAATATGTGCCTGGTGAACTTTGTTGGGAGTGCTGACATCAAACCGACTATGTTGAATCGTTTTAGGTGGTGGTAGATAAATTTGCCACATTGTCTGTCAGGACACCCAATCTGCAGCAACACCAGCAGCAGAGAGGGTGAACAGACCAGAATTTCAGACCAAAATAAAGCTTCATACGAAGGGTGAAAAAATACAAGCGTCAATAACGCTAAATCAGGGATGGTAGATAAACCAAATTTTCAGACCAAAATAAAGCTTCCTACGATGGATGAAAAAATACAAGCATTACTGAGACTTCTGATCGGGTTATATTTTTGTGTGTATCAAATATATCCCCCCATGGGTGGAAAAAAAGTAACGGTTAGATGGCGTAATTAAATCATTATTATATCAATAATAACACTCAACATGGAATCTCGCACAACTAGCTCGACAGCGACTAGAGGCAATTAAAAAATATCCTCCAGTCCGTGATTCTGTCAAACAAAAATTACAAGAGTGTCAGGAGTCTCAGTGGAATTTACAGAAGGTGCAGAACAATTATTTAAACTGGTTATTAAAGCTACCATGGGTCTTCTTCCCACATTTGAGCAAACCGCTAAAGCAACTGGAAAAATAGCAGAAAGAACTGAAAAAACAAAAAAGATTTTATGTACCTTCCTGGTGAAATAGCTGGTGCTACTTATCAACCACAAACACAAGAAATTCTTGAGGGTATTGACCAGCTTCGTTCTGAAGTGGCCGATATAAAGGATCTTATACCAGAATCAGAACCAGAACCAGAAACAGAACCAGAACAAACAAGAGCTAAAATTGAAGTGAATGATAAATTTACAGAAGATAGTATTAAGCACATAAAAAAACTTGACAGTATAAAAGAATTACCTGCGTTTGCTGCGCAAAGTTTTAATCAAAGAGAAAAAGGTTTGAGACCCAAGTACGTTAAAGATTCTGTAGGTCGTGAAGTCTGGTACAAATGGATATTTCGCATATACTACGGAGTTGATCAGGCCCAAAATAGTGATCCAAGATATATTGAATTTAGCGATGCAATAGATAGGTATTTTGACTGGTTACAACGACGACAATAACATTGATTACAACAACAAAAACAATCACAGCCAGTATTACAACAAGCAGGCAAAAAATCCGGAAACGATCTTGCTACTGACAAAATCTATAAAGTAGAAGAAGAATTATATAAACTACAACAGCCAGTAAAACAAGAACGTATATTTAAAAAAAAGTAGCTAAAAAACAAGAACGTCTTAAGAAGAAACCACCACAACCAGTAACGAACGAAAAAACTGGAAGTGGTTTGTCCAACAGTGGCCTTGATAAACTTTGTCCCAATAACATCATTGCCAACGTGGACAGACTAGAAATCCTCAATTGAGTAAGACGAGCCGGTAATAATTCCCCAGAAATCGTTAATGAAGCAGCTACTATTTGTCAAAGATTACTTACAGGAGGTATCATGGACATTAATGTTTATCGGTCCCTCATTGATGAAATCGTTGATGATTACCGCAGTGATGGAGGGTATACAATTAGATCAGTGACAAGAAAATAAGATGATCATACATAATGCTCAACGCAGACTGGTAATGGTCAGGGTGATAAATTTACGATTACCTACATATAAAGCGATCTACGGAGATTGACTCGGTAATGTTATTCAGGGCCTATTCAGAAGGATAACCTCAAAAACAATACCGATTGCAAAGCAACTGGGAATGAAAGCTATTGATGTTATTCGTGATAAATGTATTGGTGCTATTGGTGATGTTTCCGGTAAAGCATTCTCAGCAATCAAGGATAGACTAACATGATTAATATGCAGACCGCAAGCAGTCTGACCTCAGCCAGTAAAATTACCCAGCACAGAAGTTAGCCCTGCAAATGTCAGTAAAATAATAAATCAAGCTGCAAATCAAAAACTAGCAGAGTTGGCTGGTGTACCCCTGTCAGAAAAAGTAAAAAAATATAACTGCTAGTCTGATAGCAGGAAGTG
The DNA here is from genome assembly GCA_016617855.1 of Megalonaias nervosa. Classification (NCBI taxonomy): domain Eukaryota; kingdom Metazoa; phylum Mollusca; class Bivalvia; order Unionida; family Unionidae; genus Megalonaias; species Megalonaias nervosa. The sequence continues at coordinate 30,674 of JAECUM010007283.1, read as the reverse complement.
GTCTTCGTGTTAGACGATAACAAATATAAATAATGTTTAAACGTGTATCTGATACCGCATTCGACATGGATGCACCAGTTCTCAAGGATGAATTGGTACATGATTATCAATATCATTCTTACATCACATGAGAACCAAATCAGTGTTTGCGAATTGAACTGCAAGTTCAGGGTACAAGCAGATATTTCTTACCTGCCGAAGCATTTATTGAGATCGAAGGTGAAATTCTGAAAACAGATGATACTGAATATGGAGCTGATGTTAGAATTGGTTTTGTTAATAATAGTTATCATGGCATCGTTCGACAGTGCTACGTATATAATCGATGGAAGAAATATTGAATCAATTCAGAAGGACGTCGACGTTGCCACGACGATATTTGGCCTTGCAAGATACAGCGACGATTATTCAAGATCAGTTGGTCCATCAACGATGTTTGTGAAGGATACTTCTAACCACTCTGACAACAGACAGTATAATATAAGATGACCAAAAAAAGTTACAGCTGCTGCTGACGTTGCAGATGTAGAATCGGTTGTTATTGGACCCAATGCAGAATTCAACTTAGGACTAGCAGCACGTCGATCAATGCTGAAGGATGGAAGCAGAAGATTTTCATGTGCAATTCCACTGTCCCACATCTTTGGATTTTGCAGAAATGTCAGAAAGGTTATTTTTGGAGCCAAGCATACAGTTGTACTCGTACGAAAGGCTACCGACGATGATGCAATCTAGCGACCTGCTGGTGATGCTGGTAAAGTAATTCTAACAAAACTTTCATTGTGGACGCCAACAATGATACCATCACCCGCTGAAGAACAATGGCTGCTTTCTTTTATGGATCAAGGTGGTAAATCAACACTGTCATGGTTAACAATGACCATAGATAGTATTCAAAGTAACGTTAATGGTTTATTACATGGCAGATAGCATCACAGCAAGGTGTCTCTGCACCGCAACATATATTTGCTGCTTTCCAAGATGCTGCATGAGTAAATTCACAAGAACACAGTATAATGATATTTGACAAACTTGGTATTACTGAAGTTTCACTGAGAATAAATGGACATCAAGAACCATCCGAAGATATATTATTGAATTTTGAAAATAATCATGTTGCACGTGCATATCATCAATTGATGGCATTCATGGGACGTGATCAAAATATTGATTCTGGTCTGCAAATATCAAAACTGGATTGAACAACGATGTATCTGATTTATTACTTTTCTCTGAAACATTTGGATTTGTTTAGACAATCCGTCGTTGATATACACTTTCAAGCTCGTGTGGCAAGAGGAGCTATTGCTTTATTACTGAGCAATCGCTGTTATACTCTGAGACAAAACAATGTTGCTTGAAGGTGTTGGTGGACGAATGAGAGTTATTGATGCCCCAGTAGAAAACATGTAATTAAATCGCTCATGATATCATAATGTCATGCCATCATGTTAGTGTCAGTCTGACTCCTGGTCAGATTAAAAAACTACAATCAGTATCAAAAAGGAACTGTGGAATAAACATACTACTGAAATCAGAACAGATCACAGGTGGTTCAAATAAACTATCACTGACAGAACGTCAACTCAGGCACTTCAATGATGCCAAACAATCAAAGACCAGCGTTAGACTTAATCTTTCTGCAGGTGCCATTAAAGACATCGCCAAGACCGGTGGTATATTTCTACTTCTTTCAGTTATACCAGTGTTGATAGCCGCTGCAGCCCCAGCTGTTGCAAAAGCAGCTGCACTTGGTGCTGTTGGAACTGCTGCTAGGATGGCATTAAAGAAAGCGACAGGTCACAGAATCAAGACTTCCAAAAAAAGGGAAAGGTCTAAGACTGCCAGGAACTCCCCATTCTTGGTACGGTCAAGCCGCGAGCGGCACAGGTCTAAGACTGCCCGGCACACTTCGTTAAATATGCTTCCCATGTCCAATTTTGATTTACTTCATGCTGCTAAGACTTCCCATGACACTTCGCTAAACGCTTTGCATTTCGAGCTTCCCATGTCGAATTTTGATTTATTTCATGCTGCTAAAAAAATAAACATAAAAAACTTCAGAGATGTTTTTATGCGTGATCAATTACCAAAACAACCAAATATCCAGGAAACTGGTATCATTAATCTTGATGGAAGTTCTGGTCCTGGTACTCATTGGGTTGCATACGCGATTGATTCATATGGAGTTGTTTATTTCGATTCGAATGGGTTGGCACCACCGAATGAATTTTTAAAATATGTGAGCAGGATGGAAAGCATTCCAATCTGGTATTCAGCATTACCAACACAGACAATAACCGATCCGCTGATATGTGGACGTGAAGTAGTCACTGTACTTCACATTGTGACAAGGTCGTTGACACCGCCTCATAAAGTTGTGCATGAGTATACCACCAGACGGTATAGCCGTCGACCGTCGTTTTAAATAGGTCTTAGTGAAATTACAATGGTAGACATTTACGGAAGATCTGCTTGAGGTAAACCTGAAGGCGACTTATCTAAATATGCAACCCTTAATGAGGTCAAGAATGAACTCACTGATCTTTTGAGTCTCGCAAATGTGGACCAAAATGAAGTCGTTGTTTTTCAGGATCAGCAAGGACGGTTAAAGACGAGTACTATCCCGTTGACAGATATTATTCTGCAGGTTCCGTGTGCAACTGAAGATAACTTAGCAATATTTGCTAAAAAATGTAAAATTAAAAATTCGGAGGAATCAATTCTAACACTCATGGGAGAGATTGCTGGACAAATCAGAAGAATTGGAGATATTATGTATGGCGATCTCAACAGGAGCAAAAATACAATTATTAATGTGAGAGAACCAAAATCCGATGATGATGTGGCAACAAAAATACGTAGACAGTAACAACAACACAATCAGAACTGAGATCAATGATCATTTACTATCCACCGGTGATACAATGACTGGTTCTCTCAACATGGCTAATAATAAAATTACTGGTCTTGGAGAGCCAGCATCAAACGATGATGCTGCAACAAAGAAATACATTGACAATAGCAACCTCCCAATGATAAACTCGTTAATTGCAATTAATGATGGACTGATCTTGTTTAGATCTGATTACACTACTCACGTAAACGCGTTTACAAATTTTCGTAGAAACACAAAATAGAGCTATTAATGAACTTCTTGGAAATCCAACAGTCATCAACATTAAACTTTCTAACATAAAAAAGATTACTGATGGTGTAGTACATACAGTTGCATCTGGATCAGCATTATGGACACCACTCAATAAATCCATCAAACATCGCACTGCGGTTACTGGCATATACAGGTTCTCAGTAATCGGCGTTACAACATATACAATATCTACCACAATTTCACGGCGTTATCCAATCGTAACTACGTCTGGATCTATGTTAGTAGTACTGGATCAAAACGACAAGGAAACATTCGTGGTGGAACCCGAAAAAGAAGACTTAGGCTTGTAGTACTATTGGTGTCTTGAATTAGTCACTAAACTACCACCTACTTACAATTTAGTAATTTAAATAATGAACTCCCCAATTGACATTCAGCATTTCAGATACGAGCAAGAGTTCGTGCCATACCCAACTGAAAAAATATCATCGACGAGTATACAGTAAAACAAAAAAAAAAAAAAAAATACAGCAGATGTGTCGTTGTTACTGATATAATTGTATTCTCTGCATCTGCGGTCATTGCTGGAACGGTAACGGTCATCGGCGCATTATCAGCCACGTATGTGATAGCACCAGCATTAGGAATTGGTGTTTCAGTTGCAACAGGAATTGCTGGCATTCTTAATATCATCAGAAAAAAAAATATCCACATGCGCGGTTGATAAATTACAAGAATATACAATAAAGTTGCATATGGCAACGCTAGGATACTCCAAATTATCTTCGTTGATATCATCAGGTCTCAGCGATGGAATAATATCAGATCAGGAATTCAGAGAAATGATTAAGATTTTCCATGAGGCCCTGACTGTGTCAGGAGACAAAGTAGAATCTACCAAAAACAATATTAGACCTCCTATGATTTAAATCATAATAATGTCATCAGAATTACTACAACAGATCGTCGCTCATGCGACTCTCAAAAACTACGATATCAGCAAGCTCAATATTTGACACGCTTGGGGCTAGTGAAGTATCGCTGAGGATAAATGGACATCAAGAACCCTCCGAGGATATATCTTTAAACTTTGAGCTCAGTCATGTTGCATGTGCATATCATCGTTTGATGACATTCATGGAGCGTGACCAGAATGTTGATTCTGATTTGCAGATATCTCAGCGGGATTTCACAACGCTGTATCCGATCTATTACTTTTCGCTAGAACACCTTGATTTGTTCAGGCAATCTGTCATCGATATGCACTTTCAAGCTCATGTAACAAGAGGAGTTATTGCTAATTACAGAGCAATCGCTGTTATACTCACCGATAAGACAATGCTACTTGAAGGTTTTGGTGGATGAATGAGACTCACTGATGTCCCAATAGAAAACATTTAATTAAATCGCTCATGATATTATAAATGTCACATTATCATGTCAACATCAGTCTGACTCCTGGTCAGATTAAAAAACTGCAATCAGCATCAAAAGAAAACTGTGGAGTAAAAGTATCACTAAAAAAAAGAACAAATCACAGGTGGTTCAAATAAACTATCACTGACAGAACGTCAACTCAGGCACTTCAGTGAAGTAAAGCAATCAAAGACCGGCATACGACTTAATCTTTCTGCGGGTGCCATTAAAGACATCGCTAAGACGGGTGGTATATTTCCACTTCTTGCAGCTATACCAGCGTTGATAGCCGCTGCAGCCCCAGCTGTTGCAAAACCTGCTGCGTTGGGCGCTGTTGGAACTGCTGATGGGATGACATTAAAGAAGGCAACGGGTCACGGAATAAAAACTTTCAAAAAAAGAGAAAGGGTCTAAGACTGCCAGGACCATCACCACCCCTACCCACCCCCGGTACGGAAAGAGTTTAAGGCTTCCTGGGACATTTCGTTGATTCTTCCTATGTCAAATTTTGATTTACTTGATGCTGCTAAAAAACTAAACATCAAAAACTTCAGAGGTGTTTTTATACGTGATCAGTTACCATCAAATCCAAACACAATTGAAACTGGTATCATTATTCTCGATGAAAGTTCACGCCCTGGTACTCATTGGGTTGCATACGCGATTGATCCACGTGGAATTGTTTATTTTGATTCGTATGGGTTGGCACCACCAAAAGAATTTTAAAATATGTGAGCAACATGCAAAATATTCCAATCTGTATTCAATATTACCAACACAGACAATAACAATCCGCCAATATGTGGCCGTGAAGTACTTGCTGTACTCAGTGCTGTGTCAAGGTCCCTAATGTCACCTCAAAAGTCGTGCACGAGTATACATCATTGTCCAACATTTTAAACAGACCTTAAAGTACAATGGTAGATATTTACGGAAGATCAACTAAGACAAAAGCGCAACAAACAGTTGATTTATCTAAGTATGCAACTCTTAATCATCTCAGGAATGAAATTGATGATCTTTTAAATGTTGCAAGCATAGATAGTAATGAAGTCGTTATTTTTCAGGGTTAACAAGGACGATTCAAATCAAGTAATATCCAGTTAACAGACGTCCTTGTACGAATTACAAATGCGCTCAAAGACAATATTGTTGTATTTGATAAAAACGGTAGAATACAAGACTCTGGAAATTCAATCAACAATTATGTTAAGAAAATCGGTGATGCATTCACTGGTAACATTGTCATGAATCAAAACAAAATTACCGGCCTTGGAAATCCGTCTGCGGATAATGACGCTGCAACAAAAAAAAAAAAAAAAATATGTTGATGATCAAGAATCCAAGTTTGTAGCAGTTAACGGTGTGCATTTCTCGACATGAACAACAATGGACTTAATAATCTCAGAACACCAGAATCAGATTTTAATGCTGCAACGAAGAAATACGTCGACAATAGCAACATCCCGATGACAACTACGCTGACGACAATCAACCATGGAATGATTGCATTTAAAACTGAATTTTCTAATCACATACAAACATTTTTGAATTTTTGTAGAAACATAAACAGAGTCATTAATGATTTTTTGGGGAGTCCAGCGGTTGTTGACGTAAAACTCTCCAAAATTAACACAAGGCTCAATGATATTGTCAGTGGAATTCCTGATATAGTTAAAAAAACTAACCTGATTAAAATTCCTCACAAGCAGATTATCCAACAAGTATACACAGTATCATCAGGATCATCAACATAGTCACAGCAAAATAACACTATCAAATACACCGCGGATGTCACTGGTGTGCATAGGTTGTCCGTGTTCAGCTCTGCAAAATTTAGGATATTTACCACGTGTCCATGGCGTCATTCAACTAATGATTTTTCTGGAACTGTGTCTATTGTGTTAAATCAAAACACCAAAGAAATATTTATACCGGAACCATCTGATAATAAATTAACCGCAGCATCTTACTGGTGGTGTCTGGAATTTGTCGCTGAAACACCTCAATTAATTACTTAATAAAAAAATAATGAATCAAAACTCAATCGACGTTAAACATTACAGATACAATCAAGTATGTGAGTGGCAAACCAAACTGAAAAATATCATTGACGAGTACACAGTAAAAGTTAAAAAATATCGCAGACTTGTCGTCGTTGACGTAATTGTGTATTCAGCATCCGCTATCATCGCTGAAACTGGTGTATTGCTATCGGCAGCAACGATGACATCGCCGGCAGTTGTAACAATTTGTGTTTCAGCTGCAACAACAACTGCTGGTATTCGTAATATCATCGGAAAAAAATATCGACGTGCACAAACGCAAAATTATATGAGTACACAATAAAACTGCACGTGGTGATGTTAGCATACTCTAAACTATCATCGTTGATTTCATCGTATTTCAGTGATGGAAAAATATCAGATAACGAGTTCACAGAAATAATTAAGATTTACAGCGAGGCATTATTAGATGGAGAACCAGAAAATAATCCTGATTTAAAATAATAATGTTGTCATCGCAAGAACTACTACAACAGATCGTCACTAATACAGCACTGCCAAAAACCACAATATCAGCAAGTTCAACCAATCCTGAGTTCAGCGTGGTTTTTCCAACTGCGATTCCAGCCAAAGAAATAGCGCTAGCACAATTGCAAGTTTATTATAGTTGGCCAAATATTAGATCAAAATCATTCGGTGGATTACAACCATATAACTCATTAGTACATGCAAATAAAAATAAACCAGATGGAACTCCAGATTGGCAAGTTGTAAGTATACCTTACAGTTATCAAATAGAACAGATCAACAATGAATTCCAGTGCAGAATCAAATCTATCACAGGAAAAGAATCCAAGATAGCTATTACTGTTCACAAACAAACATTATCAGCCATGATTGAAATAAATTCTACCAACTATGCCGTCGATATATATCAATCATCGATCAGATCTGTGTTAGGATTGCCAGAAGCTCCATACGTTTATCAAGGACCACCAGAACCAAACAAAGATGAATTTTTACAACAAAACGAATATTTATAAAGCTTCAGGAATATCGACGAGGTCGCTTATGGTATCAGCTTGATAGAGCTTACTTCATTAGCGAAAATGAAAAGATTCCTGATTTAGGAATTTATTTATTCGAACTTCAGGATACAGAAAAAATGTCAACACAGCGTTTATTAAATCATACGCCGATGAAATAAGGTCTGAATACACTCGACCACACACCAACATAAAAAATCTGTTTTCCAGTATAACACAACATTATAGCGATGATATAAAACAACAAAATTATTGAAAATATTCAGCATCCGAGACAGGTCCATTCAGAGCTAATATATGTTAACAAAATTATTCTTAAAAATATAAAAGCCGATGCTGAATTATGAGATCTGTATTTGAAACATTATGGAAGAGACAGAACAGGGAATTGGTGACATCATCGATAATAATTTTCCAAAAGTTATGGAGGCATGGAGAAAAGTATCCTCACCGCCAGGTATACTCAGGCATAATAATGATCCGTACAGGGGCGGTCGCCATGTTTCACCTGGTATTGTAAATATTACATCGACAATCGCAGTTAATCTAATATGTGACGTCATTGATGACAGCTATCAAGTAGACCTTGAAAAATCCAATCAGGCCGAGCAAGGATACATTTTATATACATTTACGCCTCAAGTCCCACCTGGATATTTAATTGTATCTGAGCTGATAAATCCTGTTTATCTGCATGTATATAATCCGCTATTATCAAGGATACATTTCAAACTTACTGACCAAACTGGACATTTGTTGGATTTGAGAGAAGAATCATTAAATATTAATCTGTATGTGAGATCATAGAACACAAGGAAAAACAAAAACAAATTGTCAAATAAATTATCTGAATAAATATAATCTGATTTTGAATAAATATAATCTGATTCAGAATAAAATATTATAATCTGATTCAGAATAAAAATAAATATTATTATCAGAATAAATATTATAATCAGAATTAATCTGATTTTGAATAAATATTATCAGAATAAAAATAAATATTATAATCTGATTCTGAGTAAATATTATTATCAAAATAAAAATAAATCATATAATCTGATTCAGAATAAATATTTTTATCATAATAAAAATAAATATTATTATAATCTGATTCTGGATAAATATTATCATAATCTGATTCTGAGTAAATATTATCAGAATAAAAATAAATATTATTATCAGAATAAAAATAATATTATTATCAGAATAAAAATAAATATTATCAGAATAAATATTATAATCAGAATTAATCTGATTCTGAGTAAATATTACTATCGGAATAAATCTGAATCTCAGTAAATATTATAATCTGATTTTGAATAAATATTATAATCTGATTCTGAGTAAATATTATTATCAGAATAAAAATGAATATTATCAGAATAAATATTATAATCAGAATTAATCTGATTCTGAGCAAATATTATTATCAGAATAAATCTGAATCTGAATAAATATTATAATCGGAATTAATCTGAATAAATATTATCAGAATAAAAATAAATATTATTATAAGAATAAATATTATAATCGGAATCAATCTGAATCTGATTCTGAATAAATATTATAATCTGATTCAGAATAAATATTATAATCTGAATAAATATTATAAAAGTAAAAATATTTTTTTACTATAGTCAGAAATGAATTATCCCCTCTTGACCTCGTCAAAGTCACTTTCATTTTGTTTAGCTGGTACCACAGTCACGGTGACAGCGTTAGTTTCGTTGTCACCACAGTCACTGGTGACACCGCTTTCATTATGGATCGTTTCACAATAATCAGACATTATTTTTTTCAACTGTCTTACGCGAGTATTCATAATCTTTTTTATTTCGTATTCGTGAGATAATTATGATCTAATTTTCTCAATCGCGCGTGCGAGTGAAGCAAATTCTTTAACCTGCATGTCATTGACTGTTGCAAAGGACTGTAACATTGACTGCTGAATAGATTTTATGAATTTTTAATCGGCTGGTAACGTATACCTATTTTCGAATCTTCGTTGTTGTAATGATTCAAAATCACAAATAATTTTTTTAGGATTAAGTTGATCAGACAATTTTATACCGTCATGTTCTAATTTTTCAATCGCAGAAATAATAGCGTTAATATTTTCATAATTCATTATATAATAAATATTTATTTAAATGAACTTACAATAAAAATAAAAAACAAAAAATAAGTTAATATATATTTATTTAAATGTACTTATAATAAAAATAAAAACAAAAAATAAACAGTAGCATCATGCAAAACACACTCACCACGTTGTCTGACGTGGTGAGGAGGTGTACATGAAATCCTTTTGGGGCTTGGAGCCCCCATTTATAAGAAAAATTGGCATTGTACCGCCACCGTCGACGATACATCTGTCACGGGTATAGAACCCCAGGCCTCAGTATGAGAATCCAACGTTCTAACACTGCGCCACGGACTCATTATTACAAATATATACTTCAGAAATTATTATGAAGTTAACTATGCTGGATAAGCAGGCAACCTACACGCAATCAGTATACTGAATAAATCTAAACTGTGCAGCGTAGATTTATTTCAATTTCTGTAACATTTTATAAAATACCTGCATTTAATGATCTCGACATATATTTCTGCCGGATGTCGTTGGGAATTCACCGATTTACTGTAAACAACAAAATCGCTAGTTACTGAGCGGCGGACGAGCAAACTATTGAGTGTACATGCAGATCTACTGTATACCTGGGAGATCTAAAAAATGACTTACCTGGATTTACATGCAAGAGGAAGGTACAAATAAACAAATAAACCTTCTATGCGAGATATTCCGATGTTGAAATTGTCCATAATAATATAATTATATATGATTAGGATAATTTCAACATAATAGAGGCCTCAAAATAAGTAAATACTCCTTCTACAAATTTGCACTGCAGCTAATTGCAGTTAAGTTACTGAATACGACACAAAAAGTCATATTACGCAATAACAAGCGAGACAACACTACCAAAGAGAGATTTACTTGACGGAGTTATCTCTCTTCATGTGTATAATACTGAAACGCGAGTTTTTGTTCAAATTTCTTCGAAAATGCCGATTTGGTTATATTATCTGCGACATATTTTACTGAAGGTGGGACAATGTCAAAATATTTGGCAGCTGCATTCAACGAAGGAAAATCATTTCTTCGCCTGTCTCTACATTTACAGACTTAATAACCTTCCTTGCAACCATTTTGTGCATACCAGTTTCACCGAGTTTGTAATTCTGACTTTGTGTAATAGCTCGCAAATTACACAAAGAGTTATCAAGTTTTCTTCGATTGATGTGATCGATCACTTGACCTTTTCCAATTATTCCATGAAAACATTCGTACGCGAATCTATGTGAGTAATACATTTTATTCCCAGCAGGGAATCTGAGATAACCAGAAATAGTGACATTATCGACTGGTTTTTGTAGTCGACAGTCCCTAATTACACCATCACGAGATGACTCATAATCCTTGATGATGGGATGTTTCACAAATTCATTTTGCTTCATTTATATAATATTATTTGTCTAAATCATTATTTTGAAAATCTGGCGAGATAGATTTCGGCGGTTTTTTATACTGTTGCCGGCGCTACTTTTTTTATCATAATATCGTTTCAGCTCTCTGTAGTTTTACCACCGCATTGCCCACACAACTGAGTTTCTCCTCTGACTCCAACACCACACTTCAAGCACGGTTTTGGTCCTAGACTCCCTCTGCGAACGCTTTGCATATGACATCCACAGAATTCATTTACGCAAACTTTGTTACAAAGAGTTGTAGAACCTATCATGAGCCATTTATATTTATTCTTTGTTTGAATCATTATATATATATATATATATATATATATATATATATATATATATATATATAATTAAACTTCAATCTAAATATATATTTGTCTTAATTAAAATGTGGAGGAGTTTGAGAGATTATCCGTAATTAAGCCTTCTAAAGCTAGATTCGATCTTAACAAACTGTCGAAACCTATACTTAGTTTACCGATGCAAAATCTGGCTTTGACGAATAGGGATATAACTGATAGTATCCGTGAATTCAAGAAGGAATTTCGCGACGATGGTGCAGCTCATGTGTGATCAACATTCAGAATTATTGATATTATTGATACTAGAATGAATGACGAGCCAGCAGCAAGGAATATTAATTATCTCGACAATCAAAGACCCTTTATGCTAATAAAATTTATTGTGAAGGCAGACGACGACACTTGGATTATCCGTGACAAACGTGACCCTGTCCGCCTGACACAGTCAGGGCACACCGGAAATACTGTCACGTTAAATAAAAATTCCAAACCAGGAACGTTGACTGGCATTGACAAACCATATTATGAACGACAGTATCCTGTGAATGCAGTTGTTTATGGTATATATCCGCTAAATGATAAACCTATCGTTGATGATCTCAAACCGATGAAATTTTCTCGCTTAAATTGTGTAGCTGAGCGAGTTACAAAACACTTTGAAAACGCGATACGTGGAAACGGTTTAATGGATTTAAAATGAAAAAAAAAATAATAAGTCGGCAGAAACCGTTAAAGATACCGGAACGTCTATCAGCGACGTTGCTGAGCTGGGGAAAAAATTGAAATTCCCAATAACAGTGAGGACGTTAACCGGAGACATTTTTATACAAATCAAAATAAGAATCAAGAGAAGCTCCGATAGAAATTATTGATCATAACGCACATGCAGGGACATCGGCCGTAACAATATTTCCACGAGACAGGACAGTTAAATTTTATAATGATTATATATTTGATTTTATCAGAAATATCAGTAAGTGTGACCCTGTGTCCGTGTGGTTATTTCAAGGTTCAGAATCTGTGAACTATTATCAGTTCGTACGGCCTAATGGAGACATCTGCCGTGCAGAATCTCTCCACGAGGAAATGAAAAATCTTGCTTTCAAATATACTAATGCTGCTGAACAATTACTGAATAATTGTTTTACCGTTCCGTCAGTTGCTGCTCACTTTGCTCAGGAGAAAAATTCATGGAAACCGACACGATTAGAATTTCTTGAAAATATTCAACGGAGCTGCATCGAATACGGACGCGGCGGATTATGGAATACAAAATACGATTGTAAGGATGTTATCTCGGTTGATATGGTAGCATGTTATCCTGGAAGTTTTCTTGGATACGGAGAGTGTTCTGAATACTTTAAGAGATTTGGACATCCAACACACGAGATGATCAAAGTTGCGATAAATGGACCCCTGCCAGATTTTGATTTGATCGGATTCGCCTGTATAGAGTCCTTTTCGTTTACGGAAAATCTCCTTCCGATTACTTATGCTTGGTTTGGCCGTCATTTCTCAGAAAAAATATTGGGCGCCAATAGTTTTATTACGATACATGCTTGATGTAAAAATATTGAAATCGTTAGTTGGAAGTGAAGCGATAATATTGTATCATTCACAAAAACAAATCTGGTTACCAAATCCCAATGAAATATTTACCGATAATCCCGATGAAATTGAATATGAAAATAAACTTGCAAAGGATCTCGGCAGAAAAATAATCGGTAAGTTTACTCAGGGTAGTTCATGTGATCATAAACGACATTGTACCAGATTAATTACAAACGATGCCAAACTCGATTTTATAATTGCTGATACAACAGAGAAAGGTACATTTATAAGTCGGAGTAATGCTTATTTGTCGGACGGAACTAAATTAGGTACAATTGTGAGCTATAATGTTGGTGAGTCAACGCAGATTACTCATTTAAGATCTTCGATGTTAGCATATGTTTCGATAAATTTATTATCAATGATAAACAGATCTCCTGATACCGTGGTTAGAGTTGCCACAGATTCATTTTATATAAATAAAAAATATGTATAGTTGTTAAAACAATTACTTGGCTCTGATGCAACATGGGGCGAATGGAGAATAAAACGAGAAAATATACTTAGTTATTCTGAAAGTTGCCGACGTTGAAATAAAGGAAATATACTACAAAAAAATAATCAAATATCACAATTATCGTCTGCACCATCCGTATATAATCCTGTGGCCAGACATAAGACTGTTTATCTCAATGGACCTGGAGGTTCTGGTAAAACAACGCGTGCGATTGAATTATTTCTGAAAAACTGTTCAGATATGATTGTTTTGATACCCACACACAGACTCACCAGAGAAATGAACGAACGACGAATAAAATCTGAAACTTATAATAGTTTCTTCAGATGGTGCGGAGACGTATGGACTCATTAACGTATGGGTGAGAAATACATTCCTAAAATTATTATCTGGGATGAAATATGCACGGTATCGTTGGAAGTATTTAAAATGTTTCTTGACTGGTTATTGACAAAGAATATTGCTGTGATAATGTGTGGTGATCATGGTCAACCGCCGCCTTTTGTTGGGCAGTCTCCACATGAGTGGTTAAAAACATTTGTAGATTATTACGAAGAAATAATTGATGATCATAGAGCTCTTGACAAGATTCAGTGTGAAATAATGTGTGAAGTAATTCCAGAAACACATATAAATGATTTTTTGAATTTACGGAGGCCTGCTGATTTGATAGTTGCAAGTAGAAAGATAGTTCGTGATGCACTTCAACAACAACTGTTTCTGTTACATAAAGAAAATTTTTCAAATCTACCTGTACCATTGTGTTAACGTCCAGCAGATACGCAACGACAGAATATTGAAGCTGAGATTCCTGGAACTGATGAAAAACAAAAACTTGTACTAAATGACATTGTTTTAGTTCCTGTCAGTGCTGTTGAGAGCGCATTAACGATGGACAAAACACCAAGTACACTAGGATACGCTATAACGATTCACTCGTCACAGAGATTAACTATTTCTCATACAAATATTTGGATTATCGATGATAGAATCGAATGGCCAAATTTAGTTTATCTCGCAATGTCTCGAGTCAGAAGAATATCTCAGCTGCGGAGGGTTATTATAGACAATAATCAAACTGTTAGTAATGGCGATGATATAGCTAACATCGACTTCGTCGTGATGATGAAAAAATTATCTGCTTATAAACAATGTGACCAACAAAAAAAAATAAAATAAACGAGACTTTGATCTTGACGCTGAATTTATTATGACACTGAAACAGCGACAGAATAATCATTGTGCGAGCTGTAACACAATAATGTTGTGGCAGTATTCGAATAATAATTCAAGACAGTTTACCGTGGATAGAATTAATACTAGTCTTGGTCACACACGCGAAAATGTAATGCTGACCTGTCTTGAATGTAATCGACGTCGAGGAGCCAGTTGAAAAAAGTGAAGGCGGTGGTAACTGTGTGTCTTCAGGAATTACTTGTAATTGTTCACGTACAAATCCACGTTGAGGAGTAGTTGAATCTAGTCTGTAGATTGCAGGTCTACCCGTGGATCTTACCACGCTGGAAATTTTATGCGTGGTCACACTCCAAATAGGATCAGTTGCTCTTTTTTTCACCCCCTTCAAGTTCACCAGGTTCATACAAATATCTTACAGTCACTTTACCTAGTACTGGTTGTTTTGAGGATGAGTCATGTCGTTGTATTGGTATATATTTCTTTGTGATCGCATTGGCAGGCTTCATAGAAGTTGCACGAGTAATTTCATTATTTAATGCAGCTATCACACTTGGTAGTCTTGCAACCCATTCACGAGATCTCTTATCTTTCTGAACTATTTCCTTTGCATATTGATATCCAAATAACTGCTCAGCAAGTGTTCGATTAAATCATTCAACAACTGCCTGATCACGATAAATTGTGTCATGTCCTCGTCTGATTTTGACATTATGTTTTTTCATCAGAGATGATACTGCACCAAGAAATTCTTTGCCAGGATCAACCTGTAATAGTTGTGGCCATCGCAATGGTCCTCGTTGATAAATTGTTTCAAACGCAGATGCAACTTCGTTGCTGTTTTAGTTGATAGTGGTTCTGCTTCTTTATATCTACTTGCAACGTCAACGACAGTTAACGCATATTTGTATGTGCGTGACTGACGTCTACTAGTTTTAATAGTATCGTGAGGTAAAAACAAAATATCTGCTTGATGAACTTCATTGCGAGTGTCGACATCAAAATGTGCGTACTGAATTTCTTTTAGGTGGTGGTAGATAAATTTGCCATATTGCCTGTCGTGCTAACCAATTTGCAGCAACATCACGTGAGACTTTTGCTGCATCAGCAAGTTTACCAATTGCTGCTCTGCCTCTCCAATATCCCCTTGGACTATAATAAATCGATTCCATTATTATGATAATAATCAGTTGATTAATTACCAGCCCATAGCATTAGTTTACCTTTCATCGCAGATTTTACTAGGAAGCTAGCAAGGTTTTCTCTGAGAGATTTATATTTTTTATGGAATTTAACGAGTGAATCAACTTCACGTCAGCGATGTGACGCTGTTGTAAATATTTTTATACGCAACATCATGAGCATGGTATGCTTGATCAATCACATTTATTGGATATTCTCCAGGTTTTGGTTGATCTTGTTCATCAAGTCGAATATCAAGTCGAGCTCCAGGACCACAGTAATTATAGCCATGCAGATGTTTCTCACCAGGGTATTTAGCCCATGGAGCTTCTGGTAATTTTCCCAGTGAAGCAGCGATATCACCACCTGTCTTTATACGAGACGAAATAAATTTGTGTTTGCTTGTACCACATTTCACACACTTGCCTGTAGGTGCGCGCTTGCTATTATTGTTATTATTTTTGTTAATCCACTGGTGGGGGTGGGTGCTCTGCATCGAACACAATATAAACTCATTATTTATTACATATTTGTACAACATGGATATCATTGATTTCTCAGTGACACGAAAACAAGAGCCAGTCAAGCATCATCCAGCGCTACCAAATTCTATCAGGTGTATAATAATAGGCCCATCTGGGTTTAGTAAGACGTAATTGTTGCTTAATCTGATAACCAGATGGCACAAGTGGGATAAGTTATATTTAGTGGCACCATCTGTAGATGACCAACGATGTTATGAAGTACTTAAAAATTTTATTGAAAATGCAAAGTTGCTGGATGAAGACGGCAATGATATTATTAATTTTATCACCGATATTGATTAAGCCCCATCTGTGGATGACCTAGATGGATTTATTAATAATTTCGTAGTATACGATGATGTGATGCTGACAATCAAATCCAGCTCGATTATTTTCTCGAAGCAGACACAAAAATACTGACGTGATTTATGTTGCTCAACGATATACACAAATACCTAAAGTGATCAGAGATAACTGCAATATTTTAGTTGTGTTTTTAATGGAGTTGATACACATACTCTGCGAAATATTCATCAAACTTGGTGTTCAGGGGATATGGACATGATTAAGTTTAAAAACTTCTTTTCAAAAGCGCAAGCTAACCCACACGGATTTATCACGATACATTTACACGATCCTCGGTCGAGGTATCGTATAGGTCTCGATAAAATGTTCGGTTGACACTACTGCAGCAGAGGAGGTGAACGACCAAAAGTGAGTGTCCGACGAGTAAATGACACGCAGAAAAAAATGAAAACAAACGTCGAAGATAAAGTAACAAAATGAGCTAAGCCAATTATAGAAATCTCAGTCGGTTAGAGGCTTCGGTTTGGCGTTATTGACCTTGTATTTTCAGCCTTTGTAGGAGCCTTTATTTTTGCGAACGGACCCTTCTTTAAAAAAAAGTTGTCTGTTCACCTCCTCTGCTGCTCGCCTGGTTTTGATTGATTTTGTTTCGTCAAGTCTGATATCAAGTCGTGTTTCTGGACCATAGCAATTATATCCCGGAAGATGTTTTTCACCGGGGTACTTAGCCCAGGGAGTGCCTGGTAATCTCCCGAGCGCCACAGGAATAACATCACCCCGTTGCACACTAGACATACTTACAAACTTATACTTGTTTCGTGCCACATTTTACACACTTGCCCGTAAGTGCTCACCTATTATTCCTCATTGTTGTTGCTCTTAGCGTAGTTATATCCGTGACCGCCTTGCATCGAACACAATATAGACTCATGATTATACATAATACGTATTCCTACAAAATGAAAGTGACTGACTTTTCAGCGACACAAACGCAAGCACCCCTCAAGCATCATCCAGCGTTACCAAACTGTATTCGAACCAGTTTGGGTCTGGTAAAACTTAGTTGTTGCTCAACCTGATAATGAGATGGTTCAAATGGGACAAACTTTATTTAGTAGCGCCATGATGTCCTCAAGGAATTCAATGAAGCTGCAAATTATTCCTTGGATACAGGTACTGTTGAATTTATTACCGACATTAATGATGCACCGCAGTGGCGTAGTGAGGGTACTTTGCGCACGGGAACAAAACATAAACTTGGCTCCGGTGGCCTAGTGGTTAGAGCGTCCGCCTCGGATGCGGGAGGTCGTGGGTTCGATTCCCGGTCGAGTCATACCAAAGACTTACAAAAATGGTACTAACAGCTGCCTCGCTTGACGCTCAGCATTAAGAGGTTAGTGTTGGGACTGGTCGGCCTGGTGTCAGGATAATGTGACTGGGTGGGACATCATGCTACATGTCTGCGGCATGATGCCCCAGTGCTAGACATCACTATAAACTGCCACACTGCAGACATCGTAGCGATATGACTGAAAAATTGTTAAAGCTACGTTAAAAATCATAATCACATAAACTTGGCGCCCCCGGTACTTAGCGCCCGGGGACAAAACATAAACTCGGCACCCCCTTCGAGTGCATCTGACATAACGAATAGTTGTATTTTCCTCATTTTGGCGCCCCTGGCACATGGCGCCCGGGGACAACTGTCCCCCCCCCCCCGCCCTCCCCAAGCTACGCCACTGATGCACCGTCGGTCGAAGATCTTGATGGTAGTAGCAATAATCTTGTGGTTTACGATGATGTCATGCTTGACAAACAAATCCAGCCAGAATATTTTCATGAGGCAGACATAAAAACTCAGATGTACGCTCAGATCCCCAAAGTGATCAGAGATAACTCTAATTTTTGGTTATCTTTAACGGCGCTGACACACATACACTGCGAAATATTCATCAGACTTGGTGTCCTCACTACATGGCCATAAATGAGCTTAAAAACTTCTTTGCGCATGCTCAAAGAGTTCCACATGGATTCATTACAATGAGTTTACATGATCCAAATACACGTTATCGCATTGGTCTCCATATAATCTTTGGTTGAGCAACCTGTATACTAAAATGCACATCAAACTCAGCAAATGCAGCGACGTGCACGGCCCATATATTTTTTTACACCCCGAGACCGCATATGGGCGTTCTCGTTGTGCTTCAGTGAAAATGGTCGGTCCGTGTGGATTTCATATTGTCAACCAGACTTACAAGGCTCGGATTGGCTTTTAGCAACAACAAAAAATCAACATTTTTACAAGGCTCGGATTGTAGAATAGGCGCCTTGGCGGGGTAGAGGTTGTCGCCCCCTCCCCCAAAGTCGGCTGACGACCCACCCCCACCCCCCACCCCACCCCGGGCTGCAGCTGATTTGCTGTTAATGCTAATACATACCTAGATACATACGTAAAAAAAAGTTTATCGCCTTAAATCCTTCCCCTGGGGTATATAATATGAGTCTCGCCCCAAACTGTTGTATAAAACTTGGAAGAAAGAATGTTTGAGATGCAGTTTGGCTATATACGATGATGCCAACGCCTATGCAGGAAGCGAGCTAAAATAAATAGGTGAAAATTCAGAACTTTTCCTGTGGGATAGACATTTTAAAAATATTAAATCAGAAATTACATAAATCATGGCAAGGGAAATCAGCATCTATGTATCTCGTGTTCCTGTGACATCAGACTCTATTATATGCGTACAATCAGAGAGAGAGAGAGAGAGACTGTGGGATAGACATTTTAAAAATATTAAATCAGAAATTACATAAATCATGGCAAGGGAAATCAGCATCTATATATCTCGTGTTCCTGTGACATCAGACTCTATTATATGCGTACAATCAGAGAGAGAGAGAGAGAGAGAGAGAGAGAGCTTTATCAACCTTTGACTGTCGTGTGTTGTACAGACGGGGATACAGGTATAGTTTCTCTCTTCTTCATAAAGAACAGTCAATATTTACCAGGGGCATGGGTGTGGTCAACTTTCATCATTACACAACAGAAATTCCATCCGTCCCCATGGCCGTTACATACTTATTTTATATTACGCTCAACCATATCCATATACAACCTTTAATTTCGTAAAACATGATTGTACCCTAACCTTTTATTGTACCCCAACCATTTAAAGTAAATTATCTCAATCCCTCCACCGGTAAACATTGACTGCTCCTTTATCAGGCATTGAAGCTATTAAGAGGTTCCCCAGGGGAAACAGTGTAACTAATGTTTACACTGTGAAGAAAATGAAAAAATATGTTCAAACTGGTAAATAAACACACAATGTCAATTAACATTCTTCAAAGGACAGAAGTCAGTTTCTGGGTTTTCTGAATAAGAGTAAATAAATTCAGTACGCTCTTCATTAAATGTTCTCCCATATGCCATCATAATGAGCTCGTGTTAACTGAAGAAATTCAGTTCACCGGACGTGATCGACGACAGGGGTAGAAGTAGGCATACATTAGCATATCAGAGTAATCTACAACCATTCACGACTTTATTTTTACTCACCTATGTAATCCCGAGTTCACCTATGTAATTCTTAGTAACGCTTTTAGTCAAAACGGGATTGTACTGAACATCAGCTTATATTCGTTCTCTGTACGGAGACCCACTGAGTCCCATGTTTGCTCGCCGAAGAACAGTAGTTTACTAGGCATGATGTATTCGTTCGCATTATGAAGTTGTGCATTTCATGTGGTTGATAAGATAAAGTCCTGACGGTTGATAACAAGAATAATGGCTCCAAGTTAGGTATCATGCGGCCAAGTAGTAAAATTCTCCTATCAGATGGATACTAATGTAATTTGTCAGAGTGTATTTCCATGATGGATTACACGCAAAACAGTTCAGTAGAACTTTAGAGGATAATTCCTAGTTTCCCATTGCTAGATGCATTGAATTCTTTTGCCTGCAGACATTATCCATAACATGTTGATTTGTATTAGAGTGCCCATTTTACCTCGAAAGGATGACGCATTTTTCTCAGTACCTCTGTGAGGTTGACACTATTGATCGTTTAAAAAGAAACAAACTAGTTTGACCGAGAATTTTCATGGCAGATGTATGGGTACAGTGCCGGATTACCAAATAGACGGAGTAGACGTATTAGGAGATAATTTACCGGGGGGGGGGGGGGGGGGGGGGGGGGGGTCCACAGGGTTTAATCCGGCACTGTATGGGTATATACATGCATGTAAACAATCAAGCTGCATTTTACCTATGTACCTACTTACCTATAATTCACGCTGAAATGCAGAGGGAAATTATATAAAATGTATGTATGTATGTATGTATGTATGTATGTATGTATGTGCACATACATTTAGACATAGATGTGTAGCAGCAGGGAGGGTGAACAGACCACTTTTAGATCAGTCCTTTTTTGAAAAGAAAGTTTCCGACAAAAATGAAAATACAAGGTCAATAACGCTAAACCGAGACTTCTAACCGGGTTACCTCATTTTTGTTATTTTATCTTTTGACGCTTCAATTTTCAAAACTTTTATGCGTCCTCGTTTACCGACCCGGGACACTCCTTTTTTGGTCGTCCCCTCCCTGCTGCTGGTGGCGAAGTGGTCAGTAATTAAATCATTAATAATATCAAATAATAATCAGAGATCAGTAGTAATAAAAAAATGTTTTTTTAGGTCAAAGACCCCCTACCCCTCCAAAATATGTTTCGTCGGGGTAGGGGGTCTCTGATCTAGTGTTACGTGTAGGCTCGTACAAAAATAACAAGAGAAAAGAATGAAGCCAACAAGCTTTGTAAATTTTAGCAAAATAATTTATTTCCCTAGAAAACAATGTAAAAATTGGAGATAGGACTTACGGTTTGTGAATATAATCCAAAATTTTAATCCTAAGATTGAAAAATACAAGTCCTGTCACTAAAGAGTTCTAATTGTATCCGGGTTCGAATCTCGATGAAATTCCAATATGGAGGCGATGACGTCAGATGAAGTCGTTGTACTGGTGGCAATAGATCCTCGATTGAATCACAGTTTATGTTTCCGTATAGAATTCCAGAATAAATTTCCACTGAATTTCTTTGTCCCAGAACTTTTTATAAAAAGTACACTTGTTTAGTTTTCTAGAGAATAAATTATTAAATCCAAAAAATCAGATGAAAAACAAAATGGCAACAACAAATAGAAACACCTTGTTCCTCAAGGTGTTAAGAACGACTGACTGAAAAGCTCTCAGAATGGGTATTAAACCCAACTAAAACATCACCCCATTCTCGCGTGATAGGTCACATGGTCTCTTAACACTTGAACAACGCAATAGAAAAAATTCCAATTGTCGTGTAGCTAGAATAGCCCTATCTCAGAACCAAATTCTCACGCTGATAATATATAAAAGAAAGACTGTTTACAGTCCAACTCACATGCGGGCCGAAATGACCTTGGCAATAACCAATCGTATTCACTCGATGTTTACAAAAACTATGAGCTAAAAATAGTGCTGAAGTAACGTTAAGATATAATCAGGTCAAGCCAACTTTCGGAAAAGAGACTTAAATCCAATGAAAATTATTATTACAATAAAATGTAATTAAAAAAAAAATTAAACGAATTTAAAAACTACCACACAAACAATTTAATTACATATACGTAACACTTCACCCCATAATGAAAAAGAAAGATTTATATAATAAAGCTTTCTTTTACCATATGCAAATTATACATGAGGTAAAATAAGATTAGATAAGAAAATTTTTATGAATTATATAAAATGTACATGAACTAATAGTTCTATACACAAGAAAGTGCATCTGCAACCAAATTGTCTTTTCCTTTGATGTGCCTGATGTTAAGATTATATTCTTGCAAAAACAAACTCCACGTTAATAATCTTTGATTTTTATTTTTCATCTTGTCGATGAAAGTAAGAGGGTTTTGATCACTAAACACAACAACCGGAGAAGGAGCTAAGCTAATGTAAACTTCAAAATGCTGTAATGCCAATATTAAAGCAAAACATTCCTTCTCGATTGTTGAGTAATTCCTTTGGTGCTTATTTAATTTCTTAGAGAAATAGCACACTGGGTGATCAACACCATTTCTATCTTCTTAAATCAATAGTGCTCCAACCCCAACATCACTTGCATCCACAGATAATTTAAAAGATTGATTGAAATTTGGAGCTGTGAGAACCGGCGCACTTTTGAGGATGGCTTTTAAACTATCAAAAGCCTCCTGACATTTTTCAGTCCAAAGAAACTTGTTTTTCTTACTTAACAAGTTTGTCAGGGGTTCAGAAATATTAGAAAAATTGGAACAAAACTTTCGATAGTATCCGGCCATACCCAAAAATCGCATCAGTTGCTTTTTACTGACAGGCACAGGGAAATCAGAGATAGCCTTGACCTTAGCATCTGTCGGTTTAACTTGACCATGTCCCACAATATGTCCTAGAAAAGCTACACAAGCACGGCAAAACTCACTTTTAGATCAATTGATTGTCAAATTTGCATCAGTGAGTCCTTCAAAGAATTTTCGAATCGTGGCTAGATGTTCTTTCCAGGTGTCGTTGTAGATGATGACATCATCGATGTAAGCATCGCAATTATCTAGACCATAGGTAATCATATTCATCAAGCGTTGAAAAGTACTTGGCGAACCCTTCATCACAAAAACGATATTACTTTATATTGTTAGAGTCCATCTGGAGTCACAAAAGCCGAAATTTCTTTTGCTCTTTCCGTTAGTAGAATTTGCCAAAATCCTTTCAGAAGGTCAAATTTGGTGACGTACTTGGCATTTCCAATATTATCAATACAGTCATAGATTCTTGGTAATGGAAATGAATCTGTTTTTGTCACACTGTTCACCTTCTTATAATCAGTGCACATACGGAAAGTTTCATCTGGTTTCGGAACAAGTATGCATGGTGAACTCCAATCACTTTTACTGGGCTCTATGAAATCATTCTCCAGCAAATACTGAATTTCCTTTTTCAAGTATTCTTGTTTGAGAGGGTTCATCCTGTATGGGTGTTGTTTAACAGGTTTTGAATCTACAATTTCAACGTCATCAAAAATTTTGTTTGTCCTTGTAGGAATATCTGGAAGCAAGTGCTCATATTCAAATAATAACTGTTTAAGTTCATTTCTTTCTTGTTGTTGCAAATGTAAAAATTTCTGGTCCAGATCATTCATAATTTCCGAATTCCGAAGATTTGTTGCTCCAAGATCAACAGTGTCCAATTAAATTTCATTATTTAAATCCTCACAGTTTGTGGGACAGGTACAACTAAACTAATTGCATGATTTACTTGGCTATCTCTTTCAATATACTCATTTAGCATGTTACTGTGGCAAAGTTGTTTTTGTTTTCGCCTACCAGGAGTATTTATGATATAATTTAAATCATTTACTTTCTTTTCAACCGTGTATGGACCATAATACTTGGCCTGAAGGGGATTTTGTGGAATGGGCAAGAGAGCTAGAACTCTATCACCAGGCTGAAAACTCCTGTCCCTTGAGTTTTTATCATATCTTGATTTCATTCTAGACTGAGTAGAGCGTAGATTTCCTCTTGCGACCTCACAAACCTTTGACAACTTGGACTTAAAATGAGAAACATAATCAAGAAGATTGAGCTCAGTATCTTCATTAGAAAGAAGTTTCTTTCAACAACTTCAATGGTCCAAGCACAGTGTGTCCGAAAACTAGTTCAATGGGACTGACTCCTAAAGATTCTTGAACGGACTCCCCAACAGCAAACAAAAGTAAATGAATGCCTTCATCCCAATCTTTGCTCGTATTAAAGCAATATGATCGAATCATATTCGTTAAAGTTTGATGAAATCTTTCTAAAGCCCCTTGGCTCTCGGGGTGATAGGCAGAAGATTTAAATTGTTGAATGCCTAATTTGTGCATAGCTTGCTGGAACATTCAAGACATTAACATTTGACCCTTGATCCGATTGGACAGATTTAAAAAGGCCAAATTGAGTATAAAAAAAAACTTAATCAAAGCTTTTACTATGGTTTTTGTTTTAATATTCCTCAAAGGAATTGCCTCTGGGAATCTTGTTGACGCACACATAATGGTCAACAAATATTGGTTGCCTGACTTGGTCTTAGGTAAGGGACCAACACAATCTACCAGAATTCTGCTAAATGGTTCGTCAAATGCACGAATAGGTTGCGGATGAGCCTTAAGTATCTTCTGATTGGGTTTTCCTACCATTTGACAAGTATGACAAGCTCTACAAAATTTACAAACATCACTTTTGATTTTTGGCCAATAAAAGTGAGTCAAGATCTTGTGATAAGTTTTATTTATCCCCATATGAACAGCCAGAGGAGTTTCATGGGCCAAACTAAGTATTTCCTGTCTATAAGATTTTGGAACTACAATCTGATAGTTCACTGACCATTCGTCACTAGCAGGTACCTCGGGAGGTCTCCATTTTCTCATAAGGATTCCATTTTTAATGAAATAACAGACAGGTACTTCAGTGGCTTCAGTTTCACTAATGACCCTCTGAAACAAACAGGAGATCTCAGGATCTTTTTTCTGTTCGACGACAAGTGATTGTCATTTGTCACCTTGATTAGATAAAAGAGAATGAGTAGTTAAAAGAGGATCACTGTGATCAATACCTTTTAATTGATCCAAATTAGGAGTGAAAGTGACTTCATCAAAAGACTGACCAATACATGTGTCAGCTAAAGGAATACTTTCCTTATCAAAATCATTCTCAAGAGCTTTCTATGCCATAGCTCTGGTAACTGCACAAGCTGGGTATAAATCAGGGTATTCTTTTTCAATAGGATCAACTTTTTGATCCAAAGAAGGCTTGTCAGTTACAAGTGGATTAACCACAACCTTGTCTCCAGCTAGGTCGTTGCCTGGCAACAAATGAATGCCCTCAACGGGTAAAGTAGACACTATACCGACTGTCACAAGTCCTGAAACTAAGTCTGATGACAAATTTACAGAATGGAGAGGAACATTAACAAAGCCGCACTCTACTCCCTGAATTAGAACACTATCATTAGAACAGGACTTCTCAGAAAAAGGCAGAGTACCTGATAATAAAGACTCTGAGAAGCTCCTGTGTCCCATAAAATTTTAATGGGGATAGGATTGGCCAAATCACCCAAGAGTGATATAGAACCCTTCGATATGAATGGTTCATAATTCTCCATAATAAAATCGGACTGGGGTTTATTAGACCAAACAAATTTATTGTTTTCAATACATGACCGTGACCTTGACCTCTTAGAAATAAGAGCATTTGGGATAGGTCTATCTTGATTCTGATGCCTATATTTCAATTTGAAGCAATCAGAAATGACGTGTCCTTTTTTCTTGCAATAGGTACACGTAGGAATAGACAAGGATTTTGAATCAAGTTTATCAGAAGCTTGATTTTTTAGAAGTTGTGGCAGATTGAGTTTTGGGAGGAGTCGTATTAGGCTGAAATACCTTTCCACTAGTAGACTGCTGAGTGAATGATTTGCTTACAACAGGAACTTTATGAGTTAAAGAATACTCATCAGCAGTAAGAGCAGCATTTTCCAAGGTTTCGATCTTATTCTCTTCAAGATACTTTCCAATGTCACTATGGACACAGTCCCTGAACTCTTCAAGTAATATGAATTGTCTGAGACCTTCGTAATCTTTATTGACCTTTCTAAAAGAGCACCACCTATCAAATTGTTGTGTTTTTTTCCCATGCAAATTCGACATAGGTCTTGTCAGTGGGTTTTCTAGAAAACCTGAATTTTTGCCTAAAAACCTCAGGGACTAACGCATAACCCTTCAAAATACAATCCTTAACCACATCATAGTCAGCACTCTGTTCTAGTGACAGTGAAATGTAAATATTACGAGCTCTACCAGTAAGTACACATTGCAATAATAGAGTCCAGTACTCCCTTGGCCTCTTAAAATTTTCAGCAACCTTTTCAAAATAAGGAAAATATCTATCTACTTCTTCTTCCAGAAAAGGGGGCACTAGCTCGATATTTCTTATAACATCAAAAGTAGGGGAGTGTTTTCCTTTTGCCAGCTGTAATTCTTTTAACCGAATTTCTCTTTGCATTTGCATATCTAATTGTTCTTTCTCAAATTGTATTTGTCTTTCTTTGTCTTTCTTCAAATTGCCTTTGCATTTCTTCCCTTCTTTCTTTAAATTGCAACTCCGTTACTTCCATCTCTTTTTCCCTTTTTATCTTTTCTATCTGAAACTGAACTTGTCTTATCTCTAATTCCAACCTTTTTAGCTGGACTTCCATTTTCAAAATATTCAAACACTCCTGGGGAAAATTCAAAACAATTCTCTATCCTTGATGATATTGTGAATGAAAACCTTTTAACCGATTTAGCATTAAGTGAACTCTTAAAAGCAACTCCGGAAGAAATAAAAGATATGGCCAAAAAATGTTGGACCTCCAACAGATCCAGAAAGTTACTTTGACGACAAGTAAAAGAAATTGTCGCCGTAGCTACTTTTTGTTGGAATAACTATTATTTATATTTTCTCAAATTAAATCAAACGAATATAATGGATGGAATAATTGCCGAGATAGAAAAACTAAACCATGCACAACAATTTATGGTGTGTTATTATTGTCTAAACAGACTTCGTAGTAAGATTCTCGATGATGGAATCGATATAATATTATCAGAATCAAATTAAATATGATAATCAGAATAAAAAATTAATATTATAATCTGAATAAATATTTTAATCTGATTCTGAATAAATATTATAATCAGAATCAAAATAAACATTATAATCAGAATAAAAAATAATTATCAGAATCAGAATCAGAATAAAAATAAATATTATAATCAGAATCAGAATAAGAATAAAAATAAATCTGAATCTGAATCAGATTAAATATTATAATCAGAATTGGATTTGGAACCCTGATGGGGGGGGGGGCAATATTCAAAACACGCTTGTTTACAATCAGTTATAACTTTCACTTTTACCAGTGACGTTGTCACCACTTTCACTTTCACAGTTCTCCTTGACAGAGTCGATGTGATTACAATCGTACATAAATTTATTCAACTGTCTTACACGTGAACTCATAATCTTTTTTGTTTCGTATTCGCGTGATAACTCTGATCTAACACTTTCTCAATCGCCTGTGCGAGTGAAACGAATTGTCGGACGTTTTTATCATCATCGACATAAAGTAGCGATTGTTTCATTGCCTGGTGGAGTAATTTAATACATCTGTGTTCGGCTGCTAGTGTGTATCTTCCGTCGTATTTTAGTTCTTGTAATATTTCAAAAACATTTGTGATTTTTTTCAGGATCAAGTTGATCATCGTCAAGTAGTTTTTTAATCGCAGATATAATTGCATTAATATTTTCGGAATTCATTATATAATAATAAATATTTATTTAAAATAAAAACAAAAATAGACAGTAATACATTAATTTACCGTTCTATGGGGTCCCTTTATTTGTCAGTATTTGACGTTCCATGGGGTCCCTTCATGAGGAATTTTTTTTCTGGCTGACACTCTTTCTGAATGTCTTTTATTGGACACCCTTTATGAGGCTTTTTTCTTTCTGGCTGACATTCTTTCTGAATGTCTTTTTATGTGGCACACTTCATGAGGCTACCTCCACTTGTGGAGGACTCATCACTCATACTATTTTTGGGGGGAGGCTCCTGTTCTCCTAGTTTATGCACACCTCCCACCAAAATCAAACCCCGGGGAGTGCATAAATCAGCACTCATTACGTTGTTCAGCATGTTGGGGAGGTGTGCATGACTTTTCCTTAGGCTGGAACCCCCCAATTATTATTTAAATGCGATTTATCGCCACCTTCGACAAATTTGTCAGTCGTGGGATTGGAACGCCAGACATCGAGTACGAAAAGCCGCAGCAATTAGCACTAGACCAGAGATCATTCTTATATGTTTCAACATTTTTTATGACGTTACCTATACCTGGAAATCTAAAAATAACTTACCTGGGTTATATCAAGGGGCGTGGCTTATCTGTTTCTCTTGGTTTCCTGAATTGTCAGGGACATAGGCAAGGGGTGTAACATACAAGAAAGAGGGGGCAGTCCTGGTGTAACACACCCTGACTTGTCCTTAACAGAGTCAATGGGGACAAGAATAACGTTTTCGTAAAAAGTGAGCCAAAAGAAAAAAATAAACAACAAAAATATCCGCGGTCGTCATATAATATTACGCAGTTGCAAGCGAGGATACTGTTTAATCACTCTGCCGGAGGAAAGTTTACTTGACAGAGGTATCTCCCTTCCTCTGGAGTGCTTTTGCATACAATTGAAAGACAACTATAACGAAAATCAAAATTTAGCCAAAGTAGATTCAGGAACGATGTCATCTGCCGCTAGATACTGAAATATTACTTTATTCTTTGCATTTCTTTGAAAATGCTGATCTGCTTATATTATTTGCGACACGTTGTACCGATGATCGGAAAATGCAGAAATATTTGGCAGCTGCACATATCGATTGAAATTCTATTACTTCCCATGTCTCTGTATTTACAGATATAACTGCTGTTGCAGATTTATTATATTTGCCGGTACCTCCAAATTTACAATTCTGACTCTGTGTAATAGCCTGCAAATTATTCAAATCATTAACGAGTTTTCTGCCGTTAATATGATCAGTCACAAGTCCGTCTTTGATCAGTCTGTGAAAACATTCATATATAAATTTGTGACGGAGATATATTCAACCCCACCCCCACCCCACCCCAAGCACAGAATATGAGATAACCAACATTATTGACAAAACCGACTGGATTTTTTAGTCGACAGTTTACAATCACACCAGCACGAGACGCCTCATAATTCTTGATGATGGGATGCTTTACAAATCTATCTTGCTCCATTTATATAGTAAATATTATTTGTCTAAATTATTATTTTATTACTAGAAAAATATATCTGGGATGCTATCCCGAAAATTAAGCGAAATAGTCTTCAGCGTTTTTATCAGAGATTCATTACCATCATTTTTTAATCATAATACTGTTTCAAAGCTCTGTATTTTTTTACCGCCGCATTCTACACACAGCTACGTTTTTCCCCTAACTCCGATGTTGCATTTCAAACACGGTTTTGGTCCTAGACACTCTCGTCGCACACTCTGCATGTGGTATCCACAAAATTCATTTAGACAAGCCTTATTACAAGGAGTTGTAGATCCAATCATCAATTACTTACAGTTATTCTTTGCTTGAATCATTATATAATTATTTTGAAGTTTAATTTAAAGATATATATTTGCCTTAATTATAGCATGGAGGAATTTAAGAGGTTATCTGCGATTAAGCTCTCTAAGGCTAGATTCGATCTTGACAGAATAACCCCTGACTTACAGAGGCGATCTCTGGTTGATGTTGATCCTGATTCAACGAATCAGACTTTCATCAATCGTATCCGTGAAGCCAAGAGAGTTTCGCAACGATGGTGAGGCTCATGTGTGGTCAACATTCAGAATTAGGCAAGACGTTGATGCTACAATGAATGACCAACGAGCAAGGACAATCATTAATTATCTCGACAAACAAAGATATATTTTTATAATAAAATTTATTGTTGCGGTGGACGACACCTGGATTATTCGTGACAAACGTGACCCTGTTCGGGAATCACATCACGCTGGAGATGTTGTAGCGTTAAGTAAAAATTCCAAACCAGTAATGTTGACTGGCATCGACAAACCATATTATGAACGAGCATATCCTGTGACGGCAGTTGTTTATGCGATATGTCCGCTGAATGATCGACCAAATGTTAATGATCTCCGCCCGATGAGAATTTCGACGCTGAATTGTGTCGCTGAACGAGTTAAAGAACACTTTACAAACGCGAAACGACGAAACGGTTAAACGGATTTACGACGTAAAACTATAAATAAGTGGATAGAAACAGTTAAAGATACCGGAGCTACGAT